>JALQSN010000585.1:0-31478 GCA_023690525.1 Holotrichia oblita | reverse complement strand
TGTTTGTTGTGAAAAACTGGGTGTATATAAGGGCTATTTTACAAAAATATAAATTTAGTAAAAAATATGACAGAGAATCATTAGAAAATCTTTTAACTAAGTATAATAATATTAAACATACTGAATATATATATTATAATAAAATTTATGACACAAAGGAGGATTTGAAATGGGAGGCATAGGGCTTAGAAGGGCTAAATTAGAAAATATTGAACGATTAACGCGAATATCACAAGAAGTTTTTAATGATGATGCTGTTAAGTATTTTGGTCTTAAGTCAGGAGGACCAATTGGGTATGATTCCGTGGAATGGAATTATAGTAGAATTAATAATGATAATTATTTTGAAATTATTTTAGATGATAATATAATAGGCGGAATAATTATTTTTTATTGGAAAGGAATTCATGCATTATTGGATAGAATATTTATAGATGTTCAATATCAAGGTAAAGGAATAGGGCAAAAGGTTATACCATTGCTGGAAAATGAATTTCCTCAAGTAAATAAATGGTCTTTGTATACAAGATGTGAATGTTATAGAAATCATCATTTTTATGAGAAAATGGGTTATAATAAGATAAGTCAAACGAATAATGAAATATATTATATCAAAGAATTATCATGTGAATTAAACAATAAGAATATATTCATTGAATCAAATATAGCTGATTTAATTTATTATAAATGTGAAATGAATAATATGGTCATACAAGATGCTGATATTATAAATAGCTTTTTTAGTTTTATAAAAATGAATAATATTAAAGTAGGATATACAAGTCTGATTGACTTAATTATAGCTAATTCATTAATTGATGGATTATATTGTCATGATAATAATTTTAATATGGGAAATAAACCTTCTGTTTTTGAAAATTGCAACTTGACAAATAGCATTTTCAAAAATTGTGATCTATCAGATGTTAAAATAGAAAATTGTGATATTACTAATTTATTTATTAATGGGATAAATATCAATGATTTAATTAATAAAAATATGTAATTTAACATAATATACTTTTTTGGATTTTAATGATTGTGGGTTATATTTAATAACAGATAAAGCTATAGATTTAAAAAATTAAATTTGGAGGTAAATTTATGTTTGATAAAATAGTAGAAATTATTAAAAATTACGTCGATGAGAATAAAGAAATAAAATTAGAAAGTAGTTTTTCAGAATTAAATTTAGATTCTTTAGATATAACAGAACTTAGTATGACAATTGAGGATGAATTTAATGTTGAATTAAAATCATTAACAGAAAATTCAACTGTTAATGATCTTATATGTGCAATAAATGATAATAAAGAATAGTATAATTTATAAATTGTTAAGTTCTATATATCAGATCTTTTATTGTCTGTATCATGGGGTTAAAACCCTCGCCTTACAGGCGAAGTCTTTAGGTTAACCTACTGGGATTAATAGGACACTTCTTGAGAAGAATAGGATCAAGAAGTGAAAAAGATGAACAACTACAGAAAAACAGCACATTGCACATTTGACATAAAGTATCACATAGTATGGATAACAAAATATCGCAAACCAGTTTTAACAGGAGAGATAGCCAAAAGAACTAGAGAAATTATCAGGCAAGTATGTGCAAGCAATGACGTGGAAATAGTGACGGGACATGTAGGAAAAGACCATATACATTTGTTGGTGTCGGTACCACCGCATTTGTCGTCAAGCAAGCTTGTGCAATATATGAAAGAGAATAGTTCGGACAAACTGCAAATGGAGTATAAAGAACTGAACAAGCAATATTGGGGTAGACATTTGTGGGCAAGAGGGTATTTTGTAGCAAGCAGTGGTAATGTGACAGATGAAGTGATAGCAGAATATATAAAGAATCAAGACTTAGAGGAAAGACAAAAAGGTGATAATTTTGAGATTAGCAGTCTTTAGTCAGCTTTAGCCGAAATCCGAACCTACCGCCTTTAGGCGGTAGTGGTTCAGTATAAATAAAAATATAACTTAAAATTATTAAAATAATAAAAAACCATAAACAAAGGAGAGTTAATTTGATTAAAATATTATCTATTGCGGATCCAATATTAAAAACATATCAAACTAATGCATTGCCGCTATCAATTATAATGACTAGTGATAATGCTAAAAATTATATATATAATGAATTTATACAGTTACAGTGTATAAATGTTGATTATGCATTTGAAAGAGAAATTTTTACGAATAGTTTGCATGTAAATTTTTTTAAAAAGAATACTGAATATTATGATAAGGAATACTATCCGTTAGATAGTATTTTGACATCATCTCCTGAACAATTATTCTACCTAGGAAATTTTCAAACAATTAAAAATTTTATTGATAATAATTATTATATTTATACACTTGCTGATAAATATTATATAGAAGGTACACAATTTTATAAACAATTACATGCAGATCATGATTTTTTAATAAATGGATATGATACAAGTAATGAATATATATACATTTTAACTTATATAAATACTAAATTAAAACAAACCTGCATACCATTTAGTGAATTTAAAAAAGCATATTTTTCTAATATTTATGATGTTTATGAACATAGAGGAAGAGCAACTTTTTATAAACTTTCTAATAGAATAATTAATATTGATCTAGAAAAGATAAAATGGTTCTTATTTGACTATATTCAATCATCTGATACTGAAAGAAGGCTGGTTACACAAAGCTATACCAGGGATTTGTGTTATTATTGGGGGTTAAATATATACGATGAAATGATAAATTTTTATAAAAATTATATTCAAAGAGGATTTATTATTAATACAAATGACATATATTGTTTGTACGAACATAAGTATTTAATGTTTTTACGGATGAAATACTTAAATGACAATTCATATATTAGTATATCAAGTGAACTTTTAGAAAACTTAGATAATTTACATAAGAAAGCTTATGAACTTATTTATTTATCTATGAAAATAAATGTCCATTCCAATTTAAAGGATTGGAAAAAAGTCACTTTAAAGCTGCAAGGTTTTTTATATAAATTAAAAACAATACATTTAGACGATGAGATGATTTTAAATAGAATTATAGAACAAAATAAAAAGATATTTATAGGGATATAGGATTATGAAAATAAATTATAAAAATATTGAGCTGCACTCTCAAAATAAAAATAAAACCAATTTTGATTATAATAATTATTTGAATATATATACTAAAAATATTTTGTTTGAGATAAGTATTATAAAAGGAAATGTTGTCGAAAATCCAGGATATATTTGGCTATACAATATAAATGTATTTAATAGAACAGCTGGAATAAATATTATGTTCGATATGAAAGAATTGGATAGACAAACGCATAAAGATATAGTTAATTGTTTATTGAAATATGCATTTTTAGATTTAAAATTTGATAAGATTTTTGTTGAAATTATAAAAGAACAATATCTTAAAGATATTCTATTTCAAGATTTAAATTTTTTGTGCGAAGGAATATTAAGGAGTCATTACTTTGATGGTAGAAGACATGACATTATAATTTCATCTATTTTAAATTATGAATGGACAAGAAGGATGCATGAAATAGGTCTATTATAATTCCAAATTGATATTTTATGGAATAATGTTAATGTATGTAATAAATGAAAACAATCGGGAAAGTTCATATAAGAATTTCAAGCTGTAAAACGCCATATATTGAAAGCAAATATTAAGGATGTAACAACTTGGCTGAGAATGGAGGATTTTATGATAAATAATGAATTGCTAGTCTATAAAAATAACTTTAAAACAATAGGAGAAATGTTTGACCTGGATTCAAAATTTCATATAATTGCAGGCTCATGTGCCATTGAAAATTTTGAACAGATGGAACAAGTAGCTCAGTTTTTAATAGAAAACAACTTGAATTTTATTCGAGGGAGCGCGTATAAACCACGCACTTCTCCTTATGATTTTCAAGGGTTGGAGCTTGAAGGTCTTAAGATATTGGATTATGTGAGAAAAAAGTATAAGTTAAAAGCTGTTTCAGAAATAATGGATACCCGGGATGTGGAAACGGCTTTGAATTATATTGATATAATTCAGATTGGATCCCGCAATATGCATAATTATTCTTTGTTGAAAGAGGTAGGAAAAACAAAACACCCCATTATACTAAAACGTGGGATGATGGCAACTATTAAGGAGTTCTTGTATGCTGCGGAATATATTATTTCAAATGGAAATCAAAATATTATATTGTGTGAAAGAGGCATCAGGACATTTGAAGACAGCACGAGAAATACTCTAGATATTGCGTGTATTGCTATCATAAAACAGGAAACATCTTTACCAATAATTGCGGATTTGAGCCATTCATTAGGTAGAACAGATATTGTTTTGCCTATCTTGACTGCCTTGTATGGAATAGATACGGACGGAATTATGATAGAAGTGCATCCAGATCCTCAAAATGCAAAAAGCGATAAGCAACAACAATTAGATTTCAAGGAATTTAAACAACTATTGAACATTCTTAGCGTCTAATAGTGATTAGGGCGTGTCTGAAAAAGATTTTCCATGATTTATTTCAAAAGAATCATAGCACACGCCAAATATACAAATGCTTGAAAACAGCGGCTTAATTTATCATATCTTGTAGCAATATGTCTGAACTGTTTAAGCTTTTGAAAAAAACATTCTACTACATGCCTTTCCTTATAATGCCAGAAATCACAATCCCATGGTTTCGCTGTATTAGATTTCGGCGGTATCTGATAAACAGTTTCTTGTGAAGAAATATAATTTCTTATTTCATTTGTTCCGTATGCTTTATCAGCTAAAATAGTACTATTACCAATATCCAAAGCCGACAATAAATCAACAGCTACGCTACTATCATGTATATTACCACCGGTGAAAAGGAGCTTAACCGGATTCCCTAATGCATCTACCACAGCATGTATCTTAGTGTTTTTTCCGCCACGCGAAAGCCCTATATCTTGGTTGGTCTCTGCGCCATCTGCCCCTTTTTTGCACCTGCTGCATCTTGATGAACCTTGCAACTGGTACTGTCAATACTTAAATCTTGCATGTCGGCATCTATATTTAGAATTTCAAATAATTTCTGAAATACTTCGCTTGCCTCCCATTTTCTAAAACGATCATATACCGTTTTCCATGAGCCGTACCGTTCTGGTAAATCTCGCCAGGGTGCTCCACTTCGTGCAATCCATATAATTCCGTTTAACATTTGTCTGTTTGGTTTTGGCGGTCTTCCTTGGTGCGGTAATTTGTCGCTTGGTAACAGGTCTTTTACACGCTCCCATTCTTCATCTGTAAGTTCGTATCGTCTTCTGATAGTTTTCATTTGTAATTGCTTTATCCTTTATCTTTTACTATAATTTTTATGTCATTATATCTGTTTTAAGCTTTTTTGAAAAGAAAAAATCTTTTTCAGACACACCCTAGTAGGAATAAATTTTCTGGAGACAGTTCCGTTATTTATCGTGATGTTATTGGTTTTGTTTATAATGGGGCTGTTTTTAACTTTATAGTAAAAAGACTGATAATTATATAAATACATGGTTAATATCTTGGGAATGTAAATTAATCTGTGTAAATAAAATAATCTAACCATAAATTTTATAAGATTCCGTGCGGAAATCAATATAAGTTTTTTATGATTTCTGCACTTTTCTTTTGTCAATGTGTTCAGGTTTTTTTGCAAACACTTTCTAATGTATATTATAACCGGTTTTAGGGATAATATACATATAGCTTTTCTCTATAATCAGGATAGTGCAATGCAGAGGTGCAACATGAACGGATTATATGAGTTTATAACAATATTGTGGAAAACAAAAGCGATATTAACTAAAGATTTATATAATAGCGCTTATCAAAAGTTAAACATTAACTAAAGTTGAACGTATATACAAAGCGAAGAAGAGGAAAGTGATTCGCTCAACTTTAGATAATGTAATATACCAAATTAGCTACAAGAGAGATTTCAAATATCCAAGCAGAGTTGATTTTTCGTTTTCATCATAATAGTCTGCACCGTTCAACAAATCATACGAAGCCTTCTTGACAGCTTCCCTTACTACTTCGGGGTTATTCCTGGCGTAAATTTTATGTAAGCTTTACATAATACAGATTATGACAAGCAAAACATTATGTTAAGAAGCCTGCCGGGGAATCCGCAGTTTTGGAAATCCCCCAGCAGATTCAACTCAAATTGCTTTACATAATTACTTCTACTTACCAAGATTCTTCAAAAACTCCATCAATCCATCATCAACAGTCCAGTCGAGCGCTTCCGGAATAGCTTTTACATCGACTTTTTCTAGAGCTTTTCGCTTCATTTCTATGTTTGACTTCGAATAAACCCCGGTAGGTTTCAGATCGGCATGACCAAGGATATCCCGTATGAAGATGGGGTTAACATCAGCTTGCGTCAGCGCCATGGCTTTCGAGTGACGAAAAACATGAGCTGTAATATTGTCGTTAACTTTAATGCTTTCCGCGTACTTTGCAATAATATAACTGATCCCCTGTCTCGTCAGTTTTTCTTTCCGATTATTAAAGAATAATGGATGGTCTAATTTATCAGCAGTATTGATCCCTTGCTCCTTGAGGTACGAAATCAACAGGAGCGCCGTTTGCTTCATAATCGGGACATGACGTGTTTTTCTGCCTTTCCCGGTGAGGGTGATGCAGAAAGGCTCTTCCAACCTGAGATTTCTGGGAATAAGATCAGCCAGTTCCTGTACCCGCGCCCCTGAATCGTACAAGAGTGAAAGCATTGTCGCGTCCCTCCGACCTTGTTCTTTTCGCATATCCGGCATCGACAAAAGCTTTCCCATTTCGTCATCAGACAAGTATACTGGCGGTTTTTTCGGTGCTTTTTTAAATGGTATGGAAATAATCCTCTGGCAATGATGCATATATTCTGGCTTTTCGCACTGCAAATACCGAAAGAAAGCATGGATCGCGGCAAGTCTTTGGTTTCTTGATGAGAGGCCGTAGCCACGCTCGATTTCTAGCCATTGCAAGAATTCTTCAATCAATTCCTTGTTAACTGTATTTAGGCTAATCTTCTCCGGCGTAATATCTCTCGCATTAGAGAAGTATCGAAGCAGCAAGGAAAAAGTATCGCGGTACGATTGTATGGTGTTTGTGCTTAGATTTCTTTGACCTGCCAAATATACGGTTAGAAAACTACTTAAATAGTAGGCAAAGTCAGTCGGTTTCATCTTCGGATGCCCTCCATTCCGGTATCAATTCCCCAAATTTTGTTTCCATCATATTTGAAATTTCGGGATAGGCCTCCGCAGTTAACCTAAGATATTTCCCAGTGGCGGCGATGCTGGAATGCCCCATATATACAGAAAGAATTGGAGGGGCGACACGATGATCGATGCCATTTGCCAAAAACTGCTTCAAACTATGAATGCAAAATGTATTGAATATACCGGTGAGGCGGAGCCGCAGTTCCGGATGCAACTGAGCCAACAGTCCGGAATAACTGAGCCATTGAAAATTTAATAACTCATATCTAAATTTCAATTTTTAGTGTGGCGGATTCCGTTCAAAATATAAAATATAGAACAAAAACCCGCCTTATGATTATTCGCTTAAATCTTTGTTTAATCCATAGATTTCTCGCATTGATATATCTTTAGTTGGATCAATGCTTTCAATATTGATTTTGTAAGAATCATGTACAATCCGATCTAATATGGCGTCGGATAGAGGGCTGCTTCCGCCACCAAGCTGTTCATACCATCCATCGGGCTTGTATTGTGAACAAAATATGGTGGATGATTTTTTTCGGCGGCGATGAAGTAATTCAAATATGTCCTTGCATTCGTTTGGGGTTGGTTTTAATAGCAACCATTCGTCAATGATCAAGAGTACGGGAGTGGTGTACTTTGACATGATTTTCTTGTAGGAATTTTCGCTTCTTGCAGCTTCAAGATCAATTAAGAGGTCTGGAAGGCGTACATATTTTGTTGTGTAATATTGTTTGCAGGCTTCCATTCCGAATGAACATGCCATGTAGGTTTTTCCGCTGCCGGTTGCTCCTGTAATAAATATGTTTCTATGTTCAATAATGTATTCACAGGATGATAGACGCATGACAAGGTCTTTATTGAGCTTTCGTCCAGATGTATAGTTGATATCCATGATACTTGCATCAGACTGGTCGAATTCGGTGTTTTTAATGAGCCTTTTGAGTCGGTTGTTTTTACGACCGCAATATTCGATATCTACCAGCATGCCGAATCGGTCTTCAAAAGGGATGTCCATCATTTTGGGATCTTTTTGTTGGTTACGGAATGCGTCAGACATTGTTGTGAGACGCATTTCAATTAGTTTATCAATTGTGCTTTGATTTGTCATTGTGTTCTCCTCCCATAATAATTAGCGCCTCTTGTAATACCATGTTCATTATGTACAGTCTGAGAATTATCGAGGGTGGGTACATGGCTCTGCATAGTTATCAGGATGTTTTTAATACTTTTGTAACTGGGGGTGGATGTATATGTGAGTGCTTTTTTGCAAGCGGTTTCCAGCTGTTCCGCAGAATATTTTTCAGTTAATTTTAATAGTCCCATACAACTTCGGTAGGTTTGCTGTTCAACATGTTTAGAGGAAAGCATTGTTGTAATTGTCTGATATACACTGACACCAATTTTTTCAGCCCATTTACGGAAACGGTCACCATTCCATTCTAAATATTTTTGATGTTCTTCTGGCATATGTTCCGTTATTGTGCTGTATTGCCCTTTGCGTCCGTGAAGTTTGAGATGAGAAGCGATTCGGATGTGATTGAAAAATATCTCAATTGTTTTTTCGGTTATTCTTAAATCGACTTTGCGTTTTATGTATTCGTATGGTACGGAGTATAGCATTCCATCTATAGATATGTGATAATTGAATTGGACGGTAGCTTGTTTCCATTCTGCCAGTTCGTATGGGGTGGCCGGTAATGGTAATAAGTTGGAAAGTTCTTCATCACGGAACAGACTCAATCGGCTGCCCTGCTTTTTTTGAAAGAGCTTTGCATTGAATTCCTCAAGTTTTTTGTGTATTGCACGGTTTAACCCAGCAAGTGAAAAGAACTGTTCATTGCGAAGTGATGCTGTAATCCATGTCGAAATATTCCCAACTGTACCTTCAACGTTGGGCTTGTCTTTTGGTGCTCTGACTCTTGCTGGTATTATTGCAGTTCCGTAATGTTCTGCCATCTCATGGTAGACGGTATTTAATTGCTGATTATACCAGTCTTTGTTATGTATGACAGCGGTTTTGCAATTGTCTGGAACCAGTATTTTTGCTACACCGCCGAAATATTTATACATGTGTATATGAGCCGTTATCCATGCTTGCTGTTTTTCATTGATGAATGCTTCTACATAGGCATAGTTGCTGTATGTCATGACTCCGACAAAAATATATGCCGTTCTCATTTCACCAGTGTCAGGATCTATGATATGAGCAGGGTCTCCTGCCCAATCAACTTCAACTTGTTCTCCTGGCTTACGGCTGATATTCATTGTGGCTCTTCGCTTTTGTTCGTCTTGTTGGACGTAATAGCAGAATTGTGAATACATTAACGGTTCTTCGCCTTTTAATCGGCACTCTTCCATGTATTCTGTCCATAATAGCTTTTTGTTTACTCCGTTTTTGAGTAGTTCTTTGTGGATGTACTCGTAATCTGGCATTCGCTTGTTAGCACTTGTTTTACCTTCTTGTTTATGCAGAATTTTTGATAGCTCTACATTTGTTTGTTTTCCAATTGATGCCCAGGTTATGCTCCTTTCTTCTGCTCTTTTCAAAACATCTGAGACTGTGTTTCTTGAACATGTACAGCTTTGTGCTATATTGCGTTCACTAACCCCTAAGTTTTTTAATCTTAGGATTTCTCGATAATTGGTCATGTGTATGACCCTCTTTTAATATGTATTTGCATCGGAAAATTGATGCATAGATACAATTATAAAGGGTTGTTTTCTAGTGGCTTATGTTTTCTGGATTGGTGGCTCAATTTCTCCGGAACACTGGCTCAGCTATGCCCGGTCTGGTGGCTCAATTTGGAACGGAATATTCAATGTATGCCGGAGGCAGTGCAGGCGGGGTCCGCCTTTCTCTCGGCTTCCATGCGATATCCCACATTTGAAAAGGATATCTCTGAATCGGTGATACACGGTTCCTTTGTCATAATGTCCGCCGTGCGGCGGGGAGAAAAAATAATCGTCATCTCTTGATGACTGATAGTATCTCTCCGCATAGAATCCAAGATATGGGATCATCTGAGGGTTTAACGGCAAAAGTCGATCCATGTGGTTTTTCGCGTTTTTTATGAAAATGGTACCATTATCCAGATCAACGTCCTTTATTGTTAGAAACAAGGCTTCACTGAAACACCTAAGACCCCACATAAAAGAGCACTCGTTTTAACTGCCAGGAAATTTGTCAGGTTGGTTTACGCTCTGCTGCGTGACAACCGACTTAGATACGTTATCATCATTCGATTGATTTGAACCCTTTAGGTGAAAAAAATCGAATGATGACGAGTGGGCGGCTCAACTTTTTAAAATCAAAATTGTTGAGTTGTATTTGGGTTACCCTTTTTCGGTTCGAAACTATTCATTTTTCAAGGTTCTTGTGGTTTTGCATTAAAAAATCTTTTTATTTTATGCTTGACATTTCACCGCTGGACTCCGGCACGCAGATATCTGTGACGGACGAACCTGCTGAAGTTATGCTGGAGTAATCAAATTCCGGCAAATGAATATATCGTTCTGTATCATTAATATTTGTATGACCTACATATGCGGCAATGATAGGCAGAGCCGTATAAAAATCCATTCCCAGTTCAAGGGTCAGTTTTTTGTATGAGTGGACGATAAATGAATGGCGCAAAAAATACGAACGTTCGTATTTTATGCGTCATACGTTCGCCACAAGAGGGTTGGAAAACGGAATTGAATTGCGCGTAATGCAAGAAATATTAGGACATTCTGATATTAAAATGACTGCAAACTTATACACCCATGTATTGCCTAAAAAGAAAAAAGAATCAATTATGAAGCTTAAAGGCATGATAAATTTTTAAAGAAATAAATTCATAAACACGAGAAAGGCATTCTAAAAAAGGATGCCTTTTAATTATTTTGTGGGTAGGTATAAGGTGGGTATATTTGACAAGTATTAAAGTCATTAAAAAACATCAATAGGCGAAAAAAGCCCTTGAATAAAGGGTTTTTGGGGTTGTTTAAAGTTTGGCAGTAATGTTGATTGTTTCCATTTACACGGTTGCTTATACGTCCTCTATATCTTTTTGCAAATTTATCTATCAATACGATAGGACTTATTATGTTTGAAATCATATAAGAATTTTTCACCGGCCTTTGGCATTTTAAACCATTGCAGACCGGTGAGAACCGTTATCATTATTCTATAAAATTATACAAATCAATCCGCCGCTGCCTTCGTTAATGATCCTTGTCAGCGTTTCCTGAAGCTTCATCTGAGCTTCGTCAGGCATCTTATTAAGCTTGTTCTGAAGTCCTTCACTCATAAGCTCATGCACTGGTTTGCCGAAAATATTTGAACCCCAAATCTTGTCGGGTTCACCTTCGAATTCCCCTAAAAGGTATTCAATAAGTTCTTCTGATTGTTTTTCACTGCCGACTAAAGGTGAAATTTCGGTTTCAATATCAGCTCTTATCATATGTATTGACGGCGCACTTGCTCTTAATTTAATACCAAACCGCGTACCCTGCTTAATAATCTCAGGTTCTTCCAGAGTAAGCTCATTGATCGTCGGAGTAACAATCCCATATCCTCTGGTCTTTACATCGGACAAAGCGGCTTCTATTTTCTCATATTCCGTCTTTATCCGGGCGAGCTCTTTGATAAATCCTATAAGCATATGTTCGCCTTCGATTTCAATACCGGCTTTTTCGCTTAAAATGCTGTAGAACAAGGAATCCTGTAAACGTACATCAATCAGGGCGCTTCCGTTTCCTGCATTGATGTATTCAAGATTTACCCTGTTGATTTGCGGATATTCTGAAAAATACGTCATACGTGGCTTGATTTCACGCAGTTTGGAAATCGGTTCAAAAATGTCTTTTACTGCACCTGTAAGCGTGACTTTCAGTTTATCGCTGTGATCCAGAGCTTCGACCCATTTTGGGAAATTTACTCCTATTTCACAGATGGGAAATTCATATAAAACCTTTTCCATTATAGAGTTGACGTCATCCGCACCCAGCATTGAGCAGTTCATAGCAAGACACGGAACGCCGTAATTCTCTTCAAGCTCATCTTTCAGAGATTGTACCGCGGGGGTCCCCGGTGCTGCGGAATTCAATAGAATAACAAAAGGTTTTCCGGTTTTCTTCATCTCATTGATTACACGTTCTTCGGCTTCCAGGTAATCCTCCCGGGGAATTTCCGTGATCGTGCCGTCCGTAACTACAACAACGCCTATTGTTGAATGTTCGGAAATAACCTTTTTAGTACCCAGCTCCGCTGCTTCCCCGAACGGGATCTTATGGTCATACCATGGTGTCTGGACCATACGCGGAGCATCATTTTCCATATAGCCCAGCGCATTTTTCACAAGATAACCGACACAGTCAACCATTCGTACTTTCAAATTAATGCTTTCGCCAACGGTTATTTCCACTGCTTCATTGGGAATAAACTTTGGCTCGGTGGTCATAATTGTTTTTCCGGCAGCGCTCTGAGGAAGCTCGTCAAGAGCACGGTCTTTCTCAAAGGCGTTCTCTATATTGGGTATGACCAGCAGGTGCATGAATCTTTTGATAAATGTTGATTTTCCTGTTCTTACAGGACCTACAACCCCTATATAGATGTCACCATTTGTTCTTTTTGCAATTTGCTGATAAATATCGTATCTATCCACCCTGAATCCTCCCTGCATAGTTAGTTCAACTTTCTCTAAATGTATATGGACTTGTTCGGAAAAATATGACTTGCTATTTCGATTAATAATGAAAATCGGAAATTTCCATATTTTAAAGACCTGACCGTATACATACAGCGTTGATTTCTTTCTTAATGGTTTTCTTCGGAATAAATCTTTTGAATGCTTCAAAATACTGAAATTTATTTAAAATTAAAAAAAGGGAAAAATGGATAACAATACCGCATTTTTATTTGATAAAATGCTTTTAATATAAAGGAAGGTATCATATCAGAGGTTATAAAGAAAACAGCGGCAATATTCAAGCTGTAAGCATCTCTCATATCTGGAAGATGTGAATACAGATAATTCATGGGAATAATTCATCACCCCACAGTCATCATGTTGAACGGGTCGTCAGCGAATGTCTCGTTTCATTATATAACTATACTGATTCCTTTTTTGTGCTAAATTCTTTGAATAAAATTAAGAGAAAGAAGGTGACACATTGTTTATGAAAAAACTTCGCTCACTATTGAAACCATATCGGCGCAGATTGAGGATAGAAGCGTTATGGAAATCCACCATGCTTGGTCTGACAATCGGAATTGCCGTTGCTGCCGTCGTCCTTGCACTTGCCAAAACTGTTTATCATACTTCAGAGTTTCAACCCGCATTGATTGCCGGAGGTATAGTGGCTGTCTTATCCGCCGGATTATATTACGGTATCTGGTGCAGGCCGCGCTGGAAAGATACGACCGCTCGTGTTGATGCTCTCGGTCTGAAAGAACGTGTTACTACTATGTTCATACTTGGTGAAAATGATTCTACTATTTCAAAACTGCAACGGGAGGACGCACTGGATAAACTGCATAGGGTCAAACCGCGCCAGTTGAAAATCCGATTGCTGTCCCGGCAATTAATAGCCGTAGTTATATCGGCTGCATTTTTCGGTGCGACAATGGTAATGCCGGTTTTCAGTGCCAATGATTCAAATGCATCTGCGATAACCGCCGAGCAAAACAAGATTATTGACGAATTAGTAGCAGAGCTGAAAGAAAAAGCAGCCGGTCTTGAAATAAATGAAAATACACGAAGTCAGCTTAATGCGGTTATTGACGAATTAGAACAGGATTTGCCTGCCTGCAAAACTTATGTGGAGAAAATTGCACGTATTTCAAGAGCATCTGACCAAATTAATACCATTTTAAAAAGCTTGCTTACAAAGGACATTATCGGTGCGGCATTAGCTAAATACGAAATAACTAGGGCGTTTGGGAAAGCCATTATAAATGGTGATATCGAAGCTGTAAAAGCGGCCTGTGAGGATTTGAAATACCGGTTTATGGAAAATACCGGCAATTCCTATAACGATTTACTTAAGAATCTGACAGACAGCCTGCACGGTGCGCTTGAATTGGCAAAGAATGCGGGAGTATCTGCCTTAGACGAATTATATATGGCAATTGATACTTTTGCGGCGGATTCGGATAACGCGCTAACAGACGCAAATCAGGGAAAAGACGTAACCGGACAGGTAAACGCTGCTATAGACAAGGCGATGACTGCTATAATCGCTGCACTCGGGCAGCAAAATGCAATCGAAGCCGCTATGGAAGAGATTGATAAGCTGTTTAATGAGGCAAAGGATAAGCTGGCTGCATTGGAGCAGGATATAGAATTAGGCATAGCTGAAAGCACAAGCGAAAGCAAAGAGACGGCTGCAAGTGAGGCCACAGCGTCAGAAAACCAAATACCTACACAAACCGGGATGCCTGAAGATGAAGAAGGCGATACCCCCCCTGAAACAATGTCAAATGATTCTGATGGTGCTATATCGGATGGTGATAAATCGGACGGCGATATAACGGATGATGATATATTGGCAGGTATATCACACGGTGATATACAGAAAGATCCGGTGAAAATTTACGATCCTGACAGCGGTACGGTACCGTATGAGGATGTGTATGATCAATACTATGCTGACGCGTTGGCGAGAATGAGGGAAAAGAATACCGGCAGCGAACATAAAGATGTTGTGGCCGACTATTTCGATTTACTTAAATAACTTTATCAGAACCGAAAGACAGGTTTCCAAATAAAAATAAAAGGAGAAATTTTCAGTGATTACAGAACAGGATTATCGGGTATTTTCAGAAAAATGCCAGCGAATTGCGGCAGAAATTAATAAAGACATTATTGGGCAAGCGGACGTTGTGGAGGGAACTGTTATCGCAATGGTTGCAGGAGGCAACGTGTTATTGGAAGGTGTTCCCGGCGTTGGGAAAACACGGCTTGTGCGTTCGCTTGCACATTCGTTTAATTTACCTTTTTCCCGTATTCAATTTACGCCGGATCTTATGCCTGCAGATGTGACAGGCGGAAACATTGTGATAAAGGATGAAAACGGCAATTCGCGTTTTGAATTTCAAGCGGGGCCGGTTTTCAGCAGTATTGTTTTGGCTGACGAAATAAACCGTGCCACTCCCAAAACTCAAAGTGCATTACTTGAAGCAATGCAGGAACACACTGTAACCGTAAATGGAATATCCCGTCAACTGCCTGACCCATTTTTTGTTCTTGCAACCCAAAATCCCATTGAGCAAGACGGAACATATATTTTACCGGAAGCGCAGCTTGACCGTTTTATGTTAAAGCTGATTGTCGGAATGCCTTCAATTGAGGAATTGACTGCTATTGTCAGCTTGACACAGCAAACGATGGATGAAAGTGCTCAAGCGGTAATGAACGGAGAAGAGCTTCTGGAAATGCGCGAAGCAGCAAGGGATATCCCCGTAACCGAAACGGTGCTGCAATATGCGATGAAGCTGGTTTCGGCAACTAATCCGGGAGGCGCATATGCCACTTCAAGTGCGAAACAGTTTATCAAATACGGCTCCAGCCCACGCGGCGCGCAGGCACTTATAACAACGGCAAAAATTCGTGCTTTGATGTATGGCATGTTCAATGTTTCGTTTGATGATATTCACGCTATGGCGTTGCCTGTACTGCGTCACAGAATCAAATTGAACTTTGAAGCGGTCACAGGCATGAAAACGCCGGATGATGTTATTGTTGAGATTATACGTGAAATGAACATCAAGCCGAATCCAGTCAAGGAAGTTCTTTCAAAAACTATTGGGAAGAAAAACAATCCGCAGACGGTTTATGGGGAAAGATAATAAACGAATGTGAGGAAACATTATGAAACGAAATGTAATAGACAGCAATTCCCTTAACCGAATAGAAACAGCGCTTTTGTACTTTGAGAATCCCCTGAACGGTTACTTTGGCGGCAATCGAAAAGCCCCTGCCTACGGCAGCACAGTGGAATTTGCAGATTACCGCGAATATACGCCCGGCGATGACCTGCGGCGGATTGACTGGAATGTGTTTGCAAGGTTTGATAAATATATGACACGGCTGTTCGTGGACGAGCGGCGCGTTCATAATCAGGTTTTCATTGACTGTTCGGCTTCAATGGCTTGGGGTGAACCTGAAAAAGCGCAGACAGCTTTAAAGCTCGCCGGAATATTCGGCTATTTATCCGTGCGGTTGTCAGATCGTGTTTCCTATAAGCTGCTTTGCGGCAGCACTTGTGTTGACAAGTACGGTGAGGTTTCAGGAAAAGAAGCTTTTTACCATGCGGCAGACCAGCTTTCATATGCGGAGTTTGACGGTGAAACGGATTTGGAAGCCGCTGTCCTTAATTGTGAAAATCCCGGCTTTGACGATGGAATGTCTATAATCATTTCAGACTTTTTTACCGACAGTAACTGGAAAGCCGCAGTAGATTTTCTGCTGCACCGCAAGCGTAAGGTTTTATTGATTCAAGTGTTGTCACCTGATGAAATTTCACCTAAATATACAGGACGCATTCAATTTTTGGACAGTGAAGCGGCAGATGCTGAAGATTATAGGAATTTGCGGCTGGACATCGGTAAAAGCGCATTAAAAGTTTATGCTAAAATCCTTAACGATTACCAACAAGATATAAAAAACTTTTGTTGCAGCCGTAATGTTGATTTCTTTTCTGTTTCAACCGCTGATTCTATTGAAGAAACATTATTCAGAAAGGGGATGTTAAGATGAACTTTCTGAATCCCGGTGGGTTATGGATTTTGCTGGGAATTCCATTACTGATATTTCTGTATATTATAAAACAAAAATACGCGGAACGTATTCTGGCAAGCTCTTTTATATGGAGGAAAAGCGAACCCTTTATCAAAAAAAATATGAAGCTCAGAAAACTGCTGCGCTATCTTCTTGTTGTTCTCCAGATTTTTGTTATAGCTTTTTCTGCGCTGGTATTAGCCCGTCCAATACCCTCTGCACAGGCAGCTACGGTTAAATACATTGTTATTCTAGATTCTTCCGGCAGTATGCAGGCTGAACAAGACGGCGAAAGCCGATTTGCACGGGCGATTAACAAAACCGCCGACCTTGCGCCCAATATAGCGAATGGTTCTTCAATGAGTATTATCTGCACAGGTGATACTGCGTCATTCGCGGTCAAGGATACTGAATCGGAGAGCGTAATCAGAAGAGCACTCAGAACATTAGAATGCGGTTGGTCGGATTCGGACATATCGGGTGCAATAGCTTTAGCTATGCGGAATAAGTCTGACACAACCCCGACAAATATCATTTTATACACTGATAACGACTATACCGAAACAGGTGATATTCAGGTTGTCAATCTAGGGAATGATGAAACCAATGCCGCCGCATTATCGCTGACGGCGAATGAAACAAAAGATGGAAGCTGTTCATTCAAAGGAACTGTCGCTTCTTACGGGAAATCCGATACCCTGACGATAGGCTTATATTTGGACGGCATATTGAAAGACGCAAAAATGGTGGACTGTGATGAAAGCGTTATCACAGAGGTTATATTCGATCAAATAGACGCTGAAACATACTCGCAGGCTAAAATCACAATAGAAATCGAAGATTCAATTAAGAGCGATAACCAATATGTCCTTGTCAATGACAACAGCTCAAAGAAAAATATCCTGATTGTAAGCAAATCCCCGCTGTTTATCAAAGCAGCATTGGGTGCTTCCGGAGATTTCAATATTAAAACGACAAAAACGCTTGATAAAATACCTTTGCCGACAGAAGAATCCAATGTGTCAGGGGAAACCGAAGAAAAATACGGTGAGCTTGTAGGATATGACCTTTATATCTTCGATGGAATCATGCCGAAAGAATTCCCGGACGACGGAACGGTTTGGCTGATAAATCCGCAAACTCTGCCACAGGGGTCGGGGTTGGTGATTGGTGACGCCGGAAGTAATTCTGGTATTACCGCGCTGGTAAATAAAAATTCCAAGACTTATACCACTCTGACACGAAATTTGGAAATTGAGAATATTGTCGTATCTAACTATACGCAGCTTACGGATTATACCGGGTACGAAGCTATTTTAGCGTGTAACGGTTCGCCTGTACTATTGGCAAAAGAATCGGAAGATTATAAAAAAACAATGGTGCTGATGTTTGACATTCACAACTCAAACCTGCCGCTGCTTTCCGCTTTTCCGCTGCTGATTCAAAATATGACAGCTTACTCTATATCATCTATGTTAAGCCAAAGTGATTGTACAGCGAATGATTTAGTTTCGATCGCTGCTTTGCCGGGTGCTGTTTCCATAAAAGTAACCGATGAATCAGGTACTGAAAACCAACTTGCCCTGAGCGCGGACGGAAGTGTTTTTACCCCGACAGCCACAGGTCTTTATACTGTAAGTCAAATCGCCGGTGGTTCTGTGCTGTCAGACAATAAAGAATTATTTTTTGTACATATGAGTGCCGGCGAAAGCAACACACAGCCAAAAACCGTATCTCTTGGGCTTGGTAAAAGCACCCTGGATATTCAGCAAGCGAACGGATTCTTCGATTCTGTTTATTCCGCTTTGAGTAACATCTGGCCTTTGGTTATCGTCTTGCTGCTTGTTATCTTGCTAATGGAATGGGGGTTATATTATCGTGAAGAACTTTAATTTGTACTTTTCAAATCCGTGGATTTTAGTTTTTGTGATACCGCTGGTGTTTTTGACGGTATTTCCATTCCTGCGGCTTGCCAAACAGCGCAAAACCAGAAAGCATTTGGTATCTCTGGTATGCCGCTGCCTTGCCGTCACACTGTTAGTTACAATGCTTTCGGGTATGAGCTATATTTCCAAATCTCATGACGTTTCGGTTATGGTACTGGCTGATTTATCCGACAGCACACTGCCTATGAGAGATTATATGGACAGCTTTATCAAAGAATTGCTCACAAACGCTGACGGAAAAACAAAAATAGGACTTATGGCGTTTGCTGACAACTGTGTATATGAATTGAAACTGGATAGTAATGACGAATTCACAAGTCTCTCCGACCTGGAAACGGAACCCATCGGCGGGGTTACAAATATTGAGGGTGCGCTGCGTACCGCCGCGTCCAACCTTGAAACGGATACCTGCGGACGGATTATCCTGCTTTCCGATGGTAAACAGACCAAAGGAGACGCGGCAATGGCTGCAGTAGAATTAGCTTATCAGCAAATCCGCATGGATTCGGTATTTTTTAACACTGAAAATTCAGGAGGCGCAGAAGTGCAGATTAACGATATGGATATTCCGGAAAATGCTTATACGGGTAATGCGTTTACAATCAGCGTCACCGTGAACAGCACGGTAGAAACCAGCGGTAGATTGACTGTGTATGACGATGATTTGATTGCCGTTACACAGGATGTGACTGTTCAGCCGGGAATAAATACTTATACTCTGCAAAGTACTGTGTCATATTCGGGAGTACACACCTTTCGCGCGGTTTTAGAAGCGGTTTCCGATTCCATTACGCAAAACAATTCATATTATTCGTATATCAAAGTATCCGGTTCACCAAACATTCTGCTCATAAGCGGAACAGGGAATGAATCCGCTAAACTCGCCACGGTTTTGGGTGACAATTATAAAATAACGAAAACAACTGCGGCAGATGCACCATCCACCCTTGCAGAACTTCAGAAATATGATGAAGTGATTTTGATGAACGTTTCCGCAAATAATTTACCTCAGGGTTTTGACGGAATCCTTGAAACATACGTTAAAACGCTTGGGAGAAGCGTGTTTACAACAGGCGGTAAGAACACCTATTATTACGGTTCTATGAAAGGTACAAAGTTTGAGGATTTGCTTCCTGTAAATATTGAAGTGGAAGATGACGACACAGGCGGTTCGACCGCTCTGATGATTTTGATTGACAGTTCAAGCAGTATGGAAGGAATGCGGACCGATCTGGCCAAAGAGGGAGCTGTGAAATGTGTAAACACGCTTGCAGATACTGATTATGTAGGGATAATTTCTTTTTCCGGCGATACAAAAGTGGTATCCGGATTGACGCCGGCTAAAAACAGGGATACAATCGTTAATTCTATCAATGACCTTACCAATTCAAGAGGCACATATCTGTATGAAGCTGTCAAAGAAGCATACAAGCAGTTAAATGATTCCGAAGCTGATTCTAGGCATATGATAATCCTTTCTGACGGAAATCCCAGCGATTCGGGCTACGCAAGCGTAATTGAAAATATGAAAACGGAAGGTATTATGACGTCGACAATTCTGATCGGTGACGAAAGTTCAAACTTAATGGAATCACTTGCAAGGCTCGGCGGCGGCAAATTTTATGAAGCGTATGATATAGAGGATTTACCGGATATAATGCTGGATGTAACGGTATCTATTATTTCAAGTTATATCAATGAAGGTATATTTACACCTAAAACCGGACAGATTTCCGCTGTCCTCAGCGGCATTAAAGATATTCCGAATCTTGGCGGATATATCACAACAACTATTAAAAACGGTGCGGTTAATGTGCTATATACGGAGGAAAACCGTCCTGTTTATGCAGAATGGCAATATGGTCTGGGAAGTGTTGCCAGCTTTACAAGCGATCTATCCGGCGATTGGTCAGAAACATTCTTTTCCGATGAGCAAGGCATAAAGTTTATTCAGAATATTATTTCCAATATGATTCCGAGCGAAAATACTACGACAGGGCTAACGGTTGATATTACCAAGAACGGTGTACAGGCTAATGTGCAGGCAAAAACATTAGACATATCAGGAAATTCCACCGTGGAAGCAGTCGTTATACCGCCGAAAGGCGACAGCTATACAATTCTTCTCAATGCCGTTTCTCCGGGTATATATGAGAGTACGATGGAAACGGCGGATGAAGGTGTTTACACGATGTTTGTGCAGCAAACTGATACCGACGGAAACTTGGCGGCATATCGTGAAGCCGCTGTTGCCGCTTCCTATTCCGCGGAATATGATGCTTTTTTAGAAGGCGGCGACACCTTGCTTGAAAGTATCAGCAATTTAACCGGCGGCCAGCTGATGACCAGCAGTAAGGATTTGTTTAACATAGAGATGCAGCCAACCGAAACAGAGAAAAACCTATATATCCCATTGAGTTTACTTGCGGCGCTGCTCTTACTTGCAGATTTGATAATGAGGAATGCCAAATGGAAAGATGTCAAAAGCTTTTTTCAGAAATGAATTAAATCCTCAAAAACTCTTATTTATCGTAGATTCTGGCGGTTTTAAAAATATGCTATAGTTTTGTTGATTATTTGATCCGGTTTCGATATAGTATAAACAACCTGATTAAAAACGAAGTTGAGAGGTGGCAAATGATAAACAATTCAAAACGCAGATTATTAAAATTAATTGAAATACTTGAAAGATACACTGACGAAAACACTGAATTGACCACAAATGAAATACTCCGGAAGCTTGAAGAGGAAGGACTTAAAACACACCGTCAGACACTTTATGATGACATCGAATTCCTGATGGACTACGGAATGGATATAATTTGCAACCATGGACAGAAAAATATAAATTCATATTGTCTTGTCGGCAGGGAATTCGATTTGCCGGAGCTTCATATATTAATCAATGCAGTACAATACTCATATTTTATAACTGAAAAGAAAAGCTTTGAACTCATAAATAAAATAGCCGGTTTGGGAAGCGAAAACCAATCAAAGCGGCTGAACAGCCAATTATTATTGACAGACAGGATCAAATCTTCAAACGAAAATGTTTATTACAGCATAGATTCAATACAAACAGCCATTTCATTAAAGAGAAAAATTAAATTTAAGTATTTCAGGTTTACAAAAGATGGGAAACCCGAACCCAGAAACAATGGAGAATATTATATTGTAAGTCCTTATACGCTGGCACCTTCAAACAATATATACTATTTAATATGTTTTCATGATAAATATAATGATATAACTCAATTCAGAATTGACAAGATGATTAATGTATCTGTTACAGATGAATGCATACGGGAATTGCCGGAAAATTTTAATTTGACTAAATATACGCAAAAAATATTCGGCATGTTCAAAGGTGAACTTAAAGAATTGACCATACATTTTCATGAATCCGTTCTTGATTATATTATTGAGAAATTTGGAGATAAACAAATATTAAAAGCGGATGATGAAATTTTATCTGTAAATGTAAGCGCTTCGATATCACCTACCTTTTTTGCGTGGATTTACCAGTTTGGCGGTAAAATCAGGATTATTTCGCCAATTGAGGTTGTTAACGGATTAAAACAATATACTCTTGATTTCTTAAATACTATTTGAAAAATATCTTATTAATATTATTACTTTAAAAATACATTAAGCTGTCGAATATTTCGGCAGCGTATTTAGTTGCCGGGATTTTTCGACAGGTTAAATGATATAATAACCAGTAAAAAGTTAGCAAATGAGCTAATTTGATTAATACATAAAAGGAGGTAACAATGAACGACGAATTTGGTAAATTTATAATGAGTAAAAGAAAAGAAAAAGGTATCACACTTCTGACATTGGCAGAGAAGCTTGGTAAATCATCAGTTTACATTTGTGATATTGAGAAGGGCAGAAGATACGCACCTGACAAGGAACAACTTGGTATGATTGCCGAATTGCTGAAACTGACAGAAGATGAAACAGCCAAAATGTATGATCTGGCTGCCAGAACAAGAGAATCTGTACCGCTTGATCTGGCTGAATACTTAATCAACAATGAGGAGGTTCGGGTAGCTTTAAGAAAAGCTAAAAAGAATTCTGTAGACTGGAATAAAATAAATTTTGACTGAGGAGGATTTTAATTTGTATGAAAGGAATATTTTTAACCTGACTGTAACTCTGCCATTTTATACAAAAGAAAAACTTGAAGCTTCTGCGTGGTGTATATTAAAAAAATATGATTGCAGACTGATTGAAACATCCATGTGCGTACCAATAGAGAATATAATTGAAAACCATTACAATTTGCCGCTTGAATACCAGCATTTGTCAAAAGATGAATCAGTACTGGGATTAACAGCATTTAACGGAGGATTTATAGATGTACTAAATGAATTTGATGAAGAAATTAAATATTATGTGGAAGCAGATACAATAATCATTGAGTCTGCACTGGCTGATAATAAAAAGCAGTCGGGGCGTTATCGGTTTACATGCAGCCATGAGCTTGCACATCATATACTCCACCGCAAATTTTTTTCACTGAGTGGGATAAATACGGGTTATATTACAGAAGATGAAGAATTGAATGATAAAATTGAATGGCAGGCAAATTATTTAGGCGCCGCGCTTATAATGCCGGCACGGCCATTAAGACTTACCTTTTATGAGAATATACGAAACGGAATGAATAAAGATGAAAATATCAGAAATTTATGCAGTTTATTTAATGTTACAAAAAGCGCGATGAGCTACAGGATCAAGGAACTGCATTTGGAATAATATTTGGAGTAAAGGAGTTGCAGAAATGAAAACAGTAAAAGAATATATGAAGTTAATAACTATGCAATCTAAAGAAAATGAAGTAAATCCCGAGATATTTCATAATACGGAACTTATGCTGTCGTTATATAGGAAGGTACTTAAAAGAGTAAACCTGAAGTTGAATTATATTGGAATTAATACATATGAAAATGATAATAGGAAGA
This sequence comes from Holotrichia oblita, assembly GCA_023690525.1. NCBI lineage: Eukaryota > Metazoa > Arthropoda > Insecta > Coleoptera > Scarabaeidae > Holotrichia > Holotrichia oblita. The sequence continues at coordinate 7,539 of JALQSN010000585.1, read as the reverse complement.
TTTATGAGATAGTGGATTCAATGTTTATAATTGATGATACATATAAAATTGCCAAACTCAATGAACGCCTGATGAGCATTGAAGAAAGTAAAAGCATTTTAGCCTTGATGGATAAAGCTCTTTCAATGCTGAAGTACGACGGCGAAACAGGAGAGATACAATATCAAATATTATATAACTGTTTTTTCAACAAGGATAAGATCAAGAATGAAGCCATTATGGAAAAGCTCAGTATGTCATACAGTACATATTACCGCTATAAAAACAAGGCAATAAAAAGCTTTGCGGTAAATTTATGGGGGTATATTCTCCCTGAATTTATTATGGACAGTGAGACTAAAACGGCACTGATCTGACACTCATTTGATACTAAAATGGTATTACATTGAAATTGATATGATATATTAGTTATTTTATACTGTGTATGATGGAGATATAATATTTAAAAGCCGCAAGTGAACTTAATCACTTGCGGCTATTTTTATGTCCCAAATTAAATTAATATAAATGGATAAAACCAATGGACAAAACATTGGATGAGGAGTTGCACGGATTTGACCGGGCAGCTCCTTTTTTATTCTCCGAAAGGAACTCAGTATGAAATACAAATTTTATTACTACTCACGGTATCCATAGTCCTTCGAATTTTGAAAAGGCAGAAACAAAATTATTTCAAATTAGAATTCGGAGGAAAAATTATGGATAAGAAGTATTATTTAAGACTTTATGATATAGAGTTTGAGGTGTCGAAAGAAGATTATGACGCATATTACAGGGAAAAACGCAGAAATAAGTATCTTGTAGAAGCTGATAGGGCAAATGAACTGGTTTATTACCATGCTCTTGATACAGATGAATATTTGGGAACAGAAATCATTACGGATCGAAGTGCCGGTATAGAAGATATCATTGAAAATCAAATTATGATTGAAAAGTTAAAGAATTGTATCAAACTTCTTAACGAAGCCGAGTTGTCATTGGTAAACGAAATATTTTTCAAGGATAAAACTGAAAGAAGATTATCCGCTGAAACCGGGATTCCGCAAAAGACTATAAATTATAGAAAACAGAAGATTCTCAGGAAGTTAAAATATTTTTTAGAAAATTGAAAATAATTTGGCTCAACCCCCTCATTTTTCGGCTTAATAAATGAGGGGGTTTTTTATAAGACCTTCGAACTGAACCTTGAAAACTGAATATTGAGGATTTTGGGCAACGTTTGATCCTTATTAAGTTAAGTCAGATACTTCCGAAAACTGTAAAAAGTGAGTCAGGAAAGGAGGCGGTGCAATTGAGAATGTCAGAATAATTCATCGTTAAATAAATTAACGCTTGAAACTTAAAAAAGTTCATGAAAGATCAGGGAAGGTAAAGCGGGAAGATGTTTAACATTTTTATCTAATAAAGAAACGAAAGGAGCGTGACAAAATATGATTGGTTCAATACCGGACGAAATACGAAATATCAGAAAAAGCGAAAATTTAAATATTATCCGGAAAAATAGTAACAGATACAGGATACTTCTAAGCGAGGACGACGGTTCAACTACAGCCTATTATTTCAGTACGCCGGTATATAACCTTACAAGCAGACGGCTGGTCGAGCGTTGTTTTCATGAAAACGGAAATATATTTACCGCTGAAGGAAGTAATGCGGATATTAATATAGCCGGAGAGGAAATCATGCTTAAAAACAGCGAAGGAACAGCAGTTATCAGGTTCGACAGACAAGAATACTGCCGGCAATACCACCGGTGCGGACGTATATTGGTTTCCGAAAACGTGGAGATACACCCATCGTTGAACGGAGTCGTATTAAAAGTAAAATCAAACGGAAATATAGAATTGAAATTTCATGTAAAGACAGACACGCCATTTACTCAAATACGGGATAATACAAAATATTTTTCACTTATGAAGGAAGAATTCACACCGTTTATGAGCGTTTCGGCAATAGGAATGGTTGATTCTTCAGGAAATATCTGTGATCCCGTAAAAATATTCTATCAAAAAATTGACGACAATAATTATATTGTAAGCGTTCTGGCTGTTTCGGAAATATGCGGAACATTTATGTTTGAGATAAACCTATATGAACCGAAATTATTTCAGGACACAACGGTTGAAAACAAAAATCCGGAGGAGAATAATGCTTTCGGAGGTATGGGATATATCGGCAAGAGCGGGACATATGGTGAACAGTGGCTATATTCACGGCTTGATATATCAAAAATGTCTGAAATATTAAGCACAGAAATCCGCAGAATCCATCTTCATATTCCCAAATACAACAATCGGAAACTAAGCCTTGCCGCATTTGAAGTTGCCTGGAGATTTTGCAGCTTTGGGTCTAATTGGGATAATAAAGTTGATTTGTCAAACGCTGTATCTGTATCAAAAGCTTCGTCAAACTATTGCAGCCTTGACATTACAGGATTAATGGTAAATCAAAAGACACATGATATTAAGAATTCAGAAGGTTTAATTTTAAGAACGAAGGAAAAAAACAGCGGCTTTTTAGCAATAGCAACAGGGGATAATTACTATACACCCCAAATTTTAGAAATCAATTATAAACAAATTTAAATTAATTAAAAGTAAAAGGAGAAAAGAAAATGAAAGAAAATAATGAAAACATTGAGTTAAACGAAGAATTAAAACTCGCACAAGAAGAACAGGAGAATGTACATTTAGAAGTACAGAAAGAAACAGAGGACGATATTTCTTTAGTATTAGAGGAAGAAAAATCAGATACCCCCGTTGCCGTAAGCGAAGAAATAACCTTTCGCGGCGAAAACATGAAAGTATTCAACATGAATGACGGTACAAAACAAGCGGTATTCTACAATGAGCCTATCCACGTTTATGATGAAAAGACCAAAGAGTTTGTTGAAATTGACGACTCCCTTGTTGAAGACGAGGACGGAAGACATTACCGTAACAAAAAGAACCGATTTTGTGCCAGGTTTAGCAAAGAAGAAGACAGCGACGAATTATTTAGCATTGAAAAGGAAGGTTATAAAATTACATTGTCAACCATTAAAAACACAAGGTTGAAAAGCAAACGCGGAGCTCCCGGGCTAAAACAGAAAAAGAAAAAGCTCACATTTGAAAACATTGCTGAAAAAGCTGATTTTGAGTACGAGGTTACAGGAGACCGCGTAAAAGAAAACATCATAATCAAGGAAAAGAACGCAGCATACCGCTATTCATTCAATGTAGAAAGTGACGGTTTAGAAACATATTTTTCAGAAAAAGAAAGAAAACTATCTTTTACATCGGCGGAAACAGGTGAAGAAATCTTCAATATCCCGGCACCTTTTATGGTGGACGCAAACGGAGAGCATTCTGACAATGTATTCTATGAAATGGAAAAAAACGGCGATGGCAGGATCATACTATCTATGATCGCGGACAGCGAGTGGATAAATAACAATTCCAGAGTGTTTCCCGTTATTATTGACCCTCAGGTAGTAGTATCCGGTTCGTCACAGCTCACCACATATAGTTGGTACAACGGAACCATGAGCAGCGCTTCAACACATACCATAGGGACAACTAATAACAGCAACCCGGACAGTAACTACCACAGAATATACATGAAACTGGCATTACCCACATTGCCGAGAAATCCAAGAATAAAGAAGGCTGAACTCATAATAAACCAGAAATCGGGAAGCTGCTCAAGATTTCCGAAGATCGGATTATACAAAGTAACCGGAACACTTACCACGGGGAGTGTTACACCCGCTTATGACGCAAACCTGCTTGACTATGCGGCAATGAAAAATGTGGCTTGTACCTATACCTTTGACATAACATCACTGGCTGACGCTGTAAACAAGGGTGAAACATCCAATTTTAACCTTATGTTCAAGATGCTTGATGAGGCGGCAAAATATTCGGAGACAGCTACATGGTACGGAAGTGCCGACAGCACATACTCACCCAAGCTGGCAATTACATATGAATCATCATACGGAGTAAACACTTCGGGCCGTACTCACACCCATGAAGCAGGAAGATTCGGCACAGGCAGCATAGATCTGCAAAGCGGAAACCTTATGTTTGAATCAGAAGACTTTTCCTGGAGCGGAAACCGTATGCCTGTAAGCATAAGACATCTTTACAACAGTGCCCTCTCGGATTACAACTATACATCAAACACTACAACCGGACTGAATACGGCTGATTTCAGCGGCATGTCGGCAGGTAAAGGCTGGAAACTCAACTATATACAGAGTATAATATCCAAAACCTTTACACACGAAGGAACATCCTATTCAGGCTACATATACACAGGTGAATCAGGAGAAGAAATATACCTGAAAAAAGGTTCGAGTACAGAACTTAAAATATGTTACCGCCTATCAAACGGCCAGTGCTGCGAATACTATCTGTATGAAGACGTTAACGGTTTAGGCATTACATATGACAATTATGAAAATAAACTGTATATGGGCGGTTATACATATCTTTTTGATTCATCAGGAAGACTTGTAAAAATAACAGATGAATATAGCAACAGCAATACATTAACCTACACCTCCGGCAAACTCACATCCATAACTGACGGAGCGGGCAGAATGTTCACGCTGAACTATAATGCATCAAATCTCCTTGAAAAAATCACGGCTCCTGACAGCACGGCTATAACTTACTCGTATCTCAATAACTGTCTTTCACAAATAAACTATCCGAACGGGCAGATTGCGAAAATTTCCTGCAATTCGGCTGAGTCCTACCGTCCCTCTGAAATTTTACTGACTGACACAACCGGAACAAATCTGTACAAAATAGCATATACTTACAGCAACGGCAGAGTTAATAGTATAAAAGAATACGGATACAGTGGAACCACAGCAGTACTCGGACAAAGTTCAAGCTACACCTATTCCGCCGCTGCAAGAAAAACCACAGTGGCATCAATTGAGCAGGCAGACGGTTCCGAAGCCGCTAATACTATTGAAACAGTATATACTTTTGACGACGACGGAAATATGACCGGAAGCTATATATATTCTAAAGATACCGGCAACACAGGTTCAAGCGGAGGCGGAAGCGGAATCAACCCATACGGAGGAGACAGCGGCGCTTCTGTAATAAGTAATATCAACAACCTTCTGCTTAGTCATAGCTTTGACGATCTAAACAACTGGACAAGCGCATCCGGTAATTGCAGTGACTTCAGCAAAAGCTCATATTCCAATCAAAACGCCGCGTTATTCGGCAGTAAAGTACTCAGTATGCAATCCAATAACATCTTAGCCGCAGAAAACGGAATATATCAGGTGAGTAATACACTTCCTGCCGGAAAGTACACATTTTCACTATATATAAGGCTGCTTACAGACGTAACCGCCGACGTAAAAATCACTTCTCCGGGAGCATATATTAAAGTAACTGATACTAACGGAAACATTCTTGCTGAAAGCGAACATATTTCCAAGGCAAGCAGTGACTATATCCGTTTGGCTGCTCCTTTTGATTTAACAGCATCAGCTTCTGTAAAATTGTATATTTGCATAAACGGTAAAACAAATATATACGCCGACGGAGCTCAACTTGAGAACAATCCATACGCTAATCCCTATAACATGCTGACAAACGGTAATTTTGAAAGGAGCATCAGCAATGGTTGGTGTAATACAACCGGAGCTTCTATTGTTACCGACACTAAATTCAACATGTCAAGTTCACTCAGAATCCTTGGCGAAATTGAATCATCCAGATACATTTGTCAGCCGGTAGCCGTAAAAACATACACCGATGTAAGAGAATCATTCACACTGTCCGGCTGGGCAAAAGGTTACGCTATTCCAGATAAAACAAGAGAATTCTTACCTGACGCACTGTTCCGGCTCCGGGCAAAAATCACCTACAGCGACAACTCCACAGAGGATCATTTAGCCGGGTTTTCACCATGTACCGAAGAATGGCAGCTGGCATCGGTACAATTCGCAAAACAGAACTATAAGACAATAAAGGACATAACCGTATATTGTGAATACAGTTATAACGTAGGTTACGCATACTTTGACGACATTCAACTAATAAGGGACAACATCGAATCGAAACTATCCTCCAATGACTTTTATTCACAATCAGAAATATCCGGGGATGTGGAAATAAGCGAATATCAGTCAAACAGCGAAGATGTCTTCAAAGAAGTAAAAGACTCATTTGGCAACGCTCTTACAGAAACAACATTCAAAGATGGGGACTTCGGCACAATTTACCGTTCGTTCGGATATAGCACCGGTAACGGCAACAATCTCATCAGTGAAACAGACAGCAGAGGCAACACTATCGCGTATACTGTAGATGAAACTACTTCAAGGAGCAAAACAATAACCGACAGATGTGGTACTAAAAATGAGTATACATATGACAGCAGCGGCAGAGTAACCTCAGTTACCGTCAAAAATAGCGGAGGCACCGGTATCTCCAACGCTTCCTATACCTATGACACATTTGATAACCTAATCCAGATAAATTGCGGCAACGGAATGAAATATGCTTTCGCGTATAATAACTACCACAGTCTTGAAAGTATAGGTATAAGCGGAAATTCCACCCCGCTTGTAAAATACACCTACAAAAACGGCAACGGCAGACTGAAACAGCTTGCATATGCAAATGGGGATACAATGAACGCGGTATATAACAGTATAGGGCAGTTTATATCAGAAACATGGAAAAACAATAACAGCCAGGAAACAGCCAGATATAAATATGTTTATGACGGCAGCGGAAACATAGTCCGGAGTATTGACATAACTAATAAGAAAGAATACAATTATTACTATGAAAATGGCAAAATTACCCGGTCTACAGAAAGTACTATAACACTTAACAGCAGTGAAATAGTAAACTCAAAGAACCTTGACAACATAATTATATATTCCTACGATTCAGAAGGTAAGCTTAGGAACAAACGTATACAGACTTCAAACGGAGCAGAAAACACTTATACCTATGAACACAGCGACGGAGAAAATACAGTCGTAAAACTGCCAACCGGAGTAATCTCCCATTCCAAGACAGACCATATGGGAAGAAAAACGTTTGATGAGCTCCAATTGGGAACGGGTTTCCTAAGCCGTCAATTCAGCTATCTTACAGGTAAGACAACCGATGAGCATGTCAAAAACAGCAGCCTGAAATCGTCACCTACAACAAGTTTGGTACAAAGGATTACTTTTGCAAACGGCAGAACCATAGATTACACCTACGATGCCGAAGACCGTATCACAAAAGCTGCGGACAGTATAGACGGTACTGCTGAATATACGTATGACGTATTGGGTCAGCTCACAAGCGAGACCAAAAACGGTGTAAAGAAGAGCTTTGTATATGATAATTACGGCAATATCACCAAATCCGGTGAAAACACTTACACCTATGGAGATAGCGTATGGAAAGATAAACTGACAGCGTATAACGGTACGGCTATCAGTTATGATGCTGGAGGTAACCCTCTTACATACAGGGGTTACACATTCACATGGGAAAAAGGCAGGCAACTGAAAACCGCAGT
>JALQSN010000584.1:0-31495 GCA_023690525.1 Holotrichia oblita | reverse complement strand
GACCTTATTATCAAGATAAACCAGAAAGGGCAGAGGGATTCAAACAATTTTTGAGAGATTATGCAAACTCTGCAAGATTATTATTTAAGTCGATTGATTGCAGAAAAATATCTGTTGAGATGTCGAAATTGGACTGGACGAGTTATGAAAACAAAATACTTTCTTTTTTAGAGATTCAAAATATACCAAGTCCGGAGTTTTTCCCGCCGAATGGCGTTTATAAAAATGAAAAATTGGGATATGAAATTATTGTGGACGGTTTAACAATAATCGACCCAGACGGAAATCACAAAAAGCTTACCTCAAAAACAGCCGACGAGTTTTATGTTGAATGTTTACCGATGATCCTATGTTTTGAAAATTCAGAACAAATAGTTATGTCGGGGTTACAGATAAATGCACAGTGGTCAATAACTGGAATGATATATAAGAAAAGCAGAAAATAAGCATTAACGAGCATAAAACCGATTTTTACTAAAATGGCATAAAATGAATAGAAAATTATACGAAGTCGCGGGAGAAAAAGCCGCCAAATAGCAGAGAGCTAAAAAAGCGACTTTGGATAATTTCATTGCACGAAACCGCGGGGTTATAGGCAGAAAGCTATGGGTTAAGTAACGCAGGGTTTACCCCGAAAAAATAGCGAATAAGCGATAGAGAAATCCAAATATAGATAAAAAAGCGAAGAAAAAGAATAGAAAGCGAAAAAAGGCAAAGAGCCCCCCTCCCCAAACGGGCAGCGAAAATGGATATGAAGTTTTTGAGCGTTCAAGGGGAGAGAGAAACCGGGTGTTTAGAAAAACCACAGACTTGGCAAATGGAAATGTCAAAGCCGAGGATAGCGGAAATGAGAATAGAAGCGGAGGCTTTGATGAAAGATGAAATCGGAGTATGGGTAAGGGATTTGCATAAAGGGACGAGAGCGGTAACATTACGGTTGGCAAGTAAACCGAAGTGCCTGATTTTAGTGAAGCGGTAAGGCAGAATGTGCAGCAGAAAACGTCTGATGAACTCAACGGCGGATAGCGTCATGATTTTGGATTTGTTGTTATCTTTGGAGTCGCGGTACTTGAAAGTGACAGAACCGTTGTCGATGGGAATGATACGGTTGTTAGAGATAGCGACTCTGTGAGTATATCGACCGAGGTATTCGACAACGCAAGCTGCGGTTTTGAAAGGCGGCTTGCAGTAGACAACCCATTCTTTGGAGAAACAGGAATTGAGGAAGTTGAGGAAACGGCGAGGGTCGGATAGATGCTCCTGTTCGCCGAAAAATTTTAGCTTGAGAGATTGAAGATGGTGAACAAACTTACCCCTAAACAAACGTGGTAGAACCTTGACGGGAATGAAAAACTTTTTGCGCGAGTGCTTCCACTGACCAGATTTGACAAGTCCGCCTGCGGGAATGATACAATGCAGGTGAGGATGATACGATAGATTTTGTCCCCAAGTGTGCAGGACGGTAGTAAAGCCGAGCCGCGCGCCGAGGTACTTTTTGTCGGCGGCAAGCTCTTGTAAAGTTTCAGAAACAGTTGCGAATAGCAGATTATACATTTCGGGTTGGTTTTGGTAGAACACAGGTCTAAGTAACTCCGGCACGGTGAATACGACATGGAAGTAACCGACGTGCAGAAGGTTCTGCTTCTGGCTGTCAATCCAACGCTCCTTAGCAAGGGTCTGACACTTTGGGCAGTGTCGGTTTCGGCAGGAGTTGTAGGAAATCTCTGTTGCTCCGCAGTTTTCGCAAGTGTCAGTGTGAGCGCCGAGTTCGGCGGTACGACAGCGTTGAATGGACGAAAACGCTTTTGCTTGCTGATATGACAGGGAGTGCGTTTCTCTGTAAGCACCACCGTATAGATGAAATATATCCTGTACCTCAGGCATTATCACTCACCGCCTTTGGCTTGCGTCCGCGCTTTTTCGGTAGTCTGTCAAGCGGGCTTTTGATTGAACCGTCGAAGTTGATGAGGTGAAGATAGAATGTAGTAGATTGAATATGAGTGTGACCCATGAGTTGCTTGATACGGCATACATCAACGCCGTTTTCGAGTAAGTGCGTGGCAAAACAATGACGCAGGGTATGTACGGTATAGTTTGGGCTGACTCCCGATTTTTTCAAGTGCTTTTTCATTGCTTCCTGCACTCCCCGTTTGGTTAAGCAACGGCTCTTGTCTGCTTTGGGGTAAAACATATATCCTTCAGGGTGATTCGGACGGTACGCTCTCCAATACTCCCGCAGGATTTCAAGGTTGTTCTCTGACAGAAGCGTATAACGGTTTTTTCCGCCTTTACCCTTGTTCACGAAGATTCGCATATTCGCGCTGTCTATGTCACGCACCCGTAAATGCACTATTTCGTTCAACCGCAATCCCGAACCGTATATCGTCGTGAATATCCCCTTATCTCTCAGATTATCTATCGCTCCGATGAATTTCACTATATCAGCCTTGCTCATAATTTCCGGCAATTCACGATGTATTCGTCGGTGCGGTATCCTCTGGTAATTAAGATTTTTTTCTAACACCGCCCCGAACACGAACCGTAATGCGCTGTTGTATGTATTCACGCTTGATGCTCCGTTTTAGTGCTCCACCAGGTGTAACAGAAAACTACGGATTTCTTCCTCTCCCATTTCGCTTATCTTTCGGTTCTCGTAATGATTCATGAACACCTTCAACTTAGTTAGATATTCATATTCTGTACTTTCTGTCAGTCCTCTTAATCTGATTTCTTCTTTTGTTTTTTCGATGATTTCTGCGTTTGTCATTTCTTCTGAACTCCTTTCTTTTTGTTCTTCTCTATTTTACAGGAGTTCTTTTACAAAACAAAAAACTACCGATTTCTCAGCAATTTCAATTTTTGCACTCCGTTCCCAACGGTTTCCACCGCGGCAGCGGTTTTGTGCAATTTATATTTTAGACCAGCTAAGAAATGTCAAGAGGTTTTGAGAAAAAAATAAAATATTTTTTAACACATCATAAAAATAAAAAAAGGCGCAACAAAAAAAGCGGCAAGAGTGAAAAATTTCAAAATTCACAGAGTTTCCGCCAAATAAAATTGTTGATAAGGCGAAAACACAGAAGTGTTTTCACCGAAATCCATTATATAGTTAGTGCATTGTCAACAACAGCCTTGTAAACTTTTCTCTTGTCTGCTGACACGAAAACTTTACAACCCCGATATTGACAAGATTAGGCAAGTGCAGATTTCTTAATTGCGTACTCTCTGATATGCTGGTCTTTGGAAATTACAGAAAACGGCTTGTTGTCGCGGAGTATAGCAAAAATAATATTGCAGACTTTATGACAAACCGCACCGAGAACAACTTTTTTAGGCTTGGATTTACACTTGTCGTCGTAATATTGGCGCAAAACCGGATTGTTGAAAGAACCGGATTTGGTCTTGCCGATACTGACAAGAGCAATGATGTGAATGACTCTGCGAGCTATTGACGAGCCGCGTTTACTCATTTTATTGTTAGAGCCGATGAAGTTTCCCGATTGAATGACAGACGGGTCAAATCCAAAGTATGAAAAAAGCTGTTTCGGCTTCTTGAATACAGAGAAATCGCCGATTTCACACATGACGGTAACAGCAGAGAGCAACCCTGCACCTTTGATAGAATCAATGAGATGAATCTGCTCGACGAAAAGCTCGTTAGGGTTGTCATCAACGAATTTGTGAATTGCCTTTAGAACAGTATTAATTTCAGCATTGTATTTTCTTATGAAAGATATATACAGTTTTACGAGTTCAAAATTGCTTGGCACGGCATATCCGAATACATACTGAACTTCGTTCAGTCACGCATCTTTGGCGGCGGAAATGATTTTGTCGTATTGCGTTTCTGCATAAGACTGACCAAATCTCGCAGTTGACTTGATGAGTTTGGTAATGCTTGACTTCCTTGCTGAAAGAAAGGCTTGCGGTGAAGCGTAATTTTCTAAAAGCACAAGCGACGTTTCAACGGTCAGCTTAGAAAAAATGCCGATATACTGCGGAAATGCGGTCTTTAGTGTAGCTGTAAGCCTGTTGATATACGCGCTGCGTTCATCGACAAGACTATAGTATGCTCTGACAAGATTGCGGAGGCTCAACACAAGGTCGTTTGGTATGACGGAGGTTTTTAAGTCCGGTTTCAAGCCGAGCAGCGCAACTTTTTTTGAATCGTACTTGTCATTACGCACTTTGCGGATATTCATATTGGAATTGTTTTTAGTGATGATTGGGTTTACGACTGACACAAGGAATCCTTTTCCTTTAAGATAGTGCATCAGCGGATAATGATATATCCCCGTAGATTCAAGCACTATTCGGGATTGCAGGCAGTATGTTTGTTCTGTTTCCCGTATGATGGCAACAGCTCTTTCAAGCGAGTTCAGATTCGCATGGGTAATCTTGAACGGTTTACCCGCAAAACTCTGATTTGGAAAGGCGATTGACATATAGCTGAAATCCGAACCTACGTCAATCCCTACCGATAAAAATTTTTCTAACATTCTTGATGTTTCCTTTCTGATAGGCTTCCATTCCTATTTCAATGAATACACAGCCTTGCGCGTGACTCAGGTATAGCCGCTTGACGGCTCCCAACCAGCCGAATCATAATTTTTCATTGAATGGACTAACTGTCTAAGCTACAGGTATCAGTCGATAGAAACCGACTTCCCAAGGAGGGCGACATTTTTCATCCTATCCTTTTGATTATACCTTACGATTATGTCTATCAGAAACCCATCAAGCGTGTCTATTTTCTATAGCTTAAAAATGCTATATCATTATTATACAAGGAGGTTTTTATATGTCAGAAATCATTAGACACGATGTAAATGAGCAATGGGCACATTCGGGTATAATTGAAGCAGGCGATTTTGTCTTTATAAATTATTGTGTAGGAAATGCAGGTCAACCTGCCGAAAATCAAATTAACGGAGCATTCGACCATTTAACTGAAAGGTTAAAATCTATCGGTTTGACGTTGGAATCAGTAGTAAAAATGGATTGCTTGTTCAGCGATATTGAGAATATTCCGATAATGGAAAAAGTAATCAAAGAACGGTTCGATGGTAAATATCCTGTTCGTAAGTCATTTCAAAACTCAGGATGGCAAAAAGACAGCGGAATTTTTCAACTTGATGCGATAGCATACAAGGGAAAATAAGCATTTCCGAAAGCGCGGTAAAATATGGCTTAACATCTTGATTATCAGCATTATCGACAGTATAATATTGGTATATATTTATTATCTATGGTAAAGTTACGCCGTTAAAAAGTAGTCTATTATTTATATTTTCTAATTTTTTATCCAACATAAATCTTGTGTTGGATATTTTTTATAATAAAAAATTATTTTATTTGAAACTTTTTCCGCTTAATATGCCGTTACCTTAATAAAGGGATAATTATTCTTAATATAATATTTTATTTTTAAGGCGGCGGTTATTTAATGATAAATTCAAAAATCGTTTCAAAGAGAGGCAGTGATGAAGTGACCGAACCAAGTATAAACGTGCTATTCAATAAAATATACGATTCCACAAACAAGCCCGTATTGGCGTTTATTACTGCGAGATGCGGAAATACCGCCGACATCAGCGACATTTTTCAGGATACATATATGGAATTATATCAGATTATGAGTAAGCGTGGAGCAGACTATATAACTGACTGTAAAGCTCTTGTTTTTAAGATTGCAAAACAGAAGCTCACTCGGCACTATTCATTGCTGAAGCGATTGAAAATGTTCGTTTCCACAACCGCGAAAAACGACGACGGGGAAACCGAAGAAATTGAATTATCCGATGCGGATATAAATTCATTTTTAACCGAAGAATTTATTGTAAATCAAATTATGCTTGATACTGCCAAAGAACTCATTAAAAAAAAATCGCCGGACGTGGAACAGATATTTTATTTTTTTTACGATATGGGGCTGTCTATTACTGAAATCGCTCATGCACTTTCTTTAAGCGAGTCGAACGTCAAGAATAGGCTTTACCGTACCTTAAAAGAAATCCGTGCTTTATTAGTTATGGAAGGGGGCAATTCAAATGAAAAAAATTAAAGGCAGCGAAATCATAAATCATATTACAAGCGATATTCACGCTAAAATGCCAGACATTGAACAAGTCAGAGAAAAATGTCTGAATCAGGAAATAGTTGAAACACCGGTGGATCATAACATTCAAAATAAAAAACGCCCGATATCCGTATTTAAACCGGCGAAAATAATAGCTACTTCGGCGGCAATAATGCTTGTTGTTGGATTGATTAACATACAAGTCGTCATGGCAGCTGTCGCAGGATTCGTTGAGGAAACCTCTAAATTTATTGAAAAAACATTTAGTAATGATTCATCATACAAAGTCGTGGTAAATACAAGCCCCGGCAATGACGGAAAATTTATAGGCGGCGGCGACAAAATAACATTCAATTTAAATGTTCCGCAAAAAGAAAGCGTTATTATTCAAATTAATCGAAAAGATGAAAAAATTGAAATAGCGACGAACGATACAGTCCGCATAGTCAAAAAAAATATAGTGATAGGCGAAGATACAGTTATCGAAATGAACGGCAATATAATTGAATACGGCACAGGCAGTTGCACAGTTACACAGCCGGACGGCACTGTTATTGCAGTCAATCCGCCACAGTTTAATCAAGATGATAATGTAAATGAATTGGCAAGGACGGAATATGGGGAATCAGGCATAAGCAATAGTTTTATTGATATGCTGCCGCTTATAAGTCAAGATTTGATAGATGAAATTGCGCGAGAAGAGTATGAGAAGTCCGGTATAGACGCTCTTAATAATATATTCGCATATATAAGCGAAGACGCGGTTGAGGGGCTTGCGCGAAAAGAGTATGCTGCAAACGGGCTTGAGAATTTCCTTTACGTCTATCCTTATTTACGCGTAAGCACATTAGACGAACTCGTAAACAAAGAGTACGAAAAAAGCGAGCAGAAAAACATACCGAATGAATTTTTGCCGTTCATGAGTACAGCCGGAATAGATGAACTCGCAAAGAAGGCTTACGAAAAAAGCGGGCTGAACAATATACCTGATGAATTTTTACCGTTCATGAGTAACGCAACATTAGATGAACTCGCGAAGAACGAGTACGGGAAAAACGGGCTGAAAAACATACCGGACGAAGTTTTAGTATTCATGAGCAAAAGTGCGGCAGATGAAATTGCGATGAAAGAATATGAATATTCAGGATTATACAGCTTAGAAAACATCGCTCAATTCACGAGCAAAAGTTTAATTGAAGAAATTAAGCAAAAAGAATATGAGAAAACCGGAAAGTATCCTGAAATTAATGATAATGTTGGAAGAAGCGCTTCATGGATAAAGGAGAATGTCAGAGAAGTCGTAGAAACGCCGTTTATCGGAGAAACAAGATATATCACAGTAGAAGAAAAAGAAGCAACATATGAAGAGATCACAAAAATCGGAAAAGACGGGGAATTTGCGGAAGTATATACGAAGAACAGCGGAAAGTCTAACGCGACAGCAAACGTAACGGTCAGGGACGGCGACAGAATCGTTGTTGTAAACAAAGATAAAAACGGTTTAATATCCGTAACAATTGAGCAAGACGGAAATAGTGAAACAGCGGAAATAAATCCCGAATTAAATCCGGAAATGACAGTTGAACTAAACGGTAAAACAATTAAAATATCACAAGCCTCAAAAGGCGGTACAACGTATGTGACAATAACCAAGAGTGATATTACCGCAAGGATTAAGATTACCAAAAAAGCTGAAATAAACGTGTTGGACTATTTAATTACTACACCTTTATATGGTGATTAAGCATATTTATGTATTTCGCGTCATGTCAGAAAAAATGAAAAATATTTATAATTGAGAAAGGGAAACCCAATGAAAAAACATTTTATTTTAATACTCATAATATTTGCAATGAATACATTATTTACCTCATGTGTAGGAAAAAACAATGCTGTCAGTGATACAACCAATACCACTAAGTTGGAAGAGAATTTAAATAATACTGTTGACGGAACAAATTCATCTGACGAAACTTCTATAACACAAATCGGCGATTTTATAATAACAACGCCAATAGAACAGGAGGCAATCCAAAACGAAGACGGTACAATCATTTTACCGAACGGCAGTATATATGAATATTCCGGCGATAAATATACTGCGCTGAACGGCATAGTCATTGACAGCGACGGCACTGTAAACATGTCGCTCCCCGCCAATATAGGCAAAGAATTAACCATTGAACAGGCTAATGGGGATACAGTTGTCTTTGATAAAAATGGGGATATAACTGTAAATGGCAAGAAGATAGAAGATATGGTTGACGAAGGGTTAAGTGGTTTGGATGCTTTGAACGGCTTAAATAGTAACTTATCATCAATAATTAATATCCCGTGGTCGAATTATACTGAGGGTGACAATGTAATATATAAACTTGAGGACGGCACAAAAATCGTAATGTTGCAGTCCGATAGTGTTGATAGTGTGATTATAAACTACTCAGACGCACAATTTAATCAAAAAATTACTGTTGAGTACGCAAATGGTATGACAATAGAAGCTCCCGTCAAAACGAAGATTGAGTTTAAAGAAAACACATACATTATAACAATCGGCGATGGCGACGCAATACTTACTAATACAGACGGAACAAAAATCACCGTTCCGAACGGCACGACTATTGATGATAAAGGGAGTTTCGATGCTGAATGAAATAAGCAGAACGAAACCGCGCAAGCGCGGTGGAACTAAAAGGGCGAAAAGCCCCATTGTAAGGGGAAATAAATTGATTACCCATAGGGGGATGCGCTCTCGTTCTGAAAATTAACAAACATTCGGAAAAGTGACTGCTATGCCTTTTATTTTTTTACCGAATCTCTGTTAATTTCTAAGAGCATTAACGGATATAACGACGATTTTAACGATATAGTTACAAAATTTATATAATATATGGTGAATTGTAGAGGGTCTTTTTCGTGAAAAAGAAATTAGCGGCAATTGGTATTGTATTGTGTTTTATACTAACGATGAGTATGTATTTAACCCAGTATAATAAAACTGTATCGTATTTACGGGCAGGAAACGGCACTTATAACGATGTTCCTTACAATGCTTCATATTATGTATTTGAAGCGGGTAAATATTTGGGTAAAGATGTTAGCGGTATAAGTTTATACGCCGTAAAGGGAGATGTTGATGATACTTTTATATATATGCGCGGAGATAATACAGATTGCTATATTAAAGATGGAAATGAAATTCCTGTTTCGGGAAATGTTACCGCTGTATTTTCAGATTATAAAAAAGTAACGGATATTCAGGCTGAAATTTATAATTATATAAAAATCGCAAGCGGACAGGGAGTAAAACATTTGATTTCTACGGATAATCTCCATGCCAATGCCGAAAATTTCTATTTTGCATATAATAATTGTCCCGTCGCAAATGATTTAATAGGATATATCGCATATATAGACGATAAATGGCTTTTTATCAAATGGCAGGATATTAGAGAGTACAATAAGACAAATTCAGATCTCGGCTCGTTCAAAGGGAATGGAATCATAATAGAAGATGAAAATATTATTAAAATGCTGACGAAGCAGAATATGAGATAATCCAACCAACATCGTATTAATCATATCGTTCAAAATAAGCATTTCCGAAAGCGCGGTAAAATATGGCTTAACATCTTGATTATCAGCATTATCGACAGTATAATATTGGTATATATTTATTATCTACGGTAAAGTTACGCCGTTAAAAAGTAGTCGGTTATTTATATAATCTGACATAATTCTGCACAAAAAGTTGCGAAATTAATTTTTGTTTCAGTTATAATATTCGGGAAGGGGAAAATTTTATGAATACAGTAGAAAGACTTAATGCTGTAATTGATTATGTCGAAAGGCATATAACCGAAAAATTGGACTTAAATCAACTTGCGGAAATTGCTTGCTATTCGCTTCATGATTTTCAGCGTATGTTCAGGTTTATAACTGAAATGTCAATTACAGAATATATCAGAAAACGGCGATTGACATTGGCAGGATTTGATTTACAGCATAACAACGCAAAGGTTATAAACGTGGCTTCGAAATATGACTATGAATCTCCTGTTTCATTTGCGCGTGCGTTTCAGACGTTTCACAAAGTTAAACCGAGTGAAGCTAAAAAATCTAACGTTTCATTAAAAACATTTCCCAGACTGATTTTTCAAATAAATGTGAAAGAAGTTTTGCAGATTATTAGAACAGATAAGATAACTGTAAATGGGAAAGAATATGAAGCGTTATACTTCGGCGAACAGGATATGTCATCATGGCACGATGATTACAAGTCGAGAGAAATTTGGCGTTTGGAAAATGCTTACGACGATTTCAAGGACAATCAAAAGACAGGTGTTCTCAAGCCCCATAGCGACTATAATTTTAATATCGAAACAGGGCAGGTTTTCGTGATGGAGTTGAAAAAAAACAACTCTAACGTTGAAAGGCTTTATTATATATCTGACGGGACGTTTTTTAAAGGCATTCCGGCAACGAGTCAAGTTATAGTTCCGAAATTTGCCGTTTTAGGCGTTGAACAAATCATACTTGAAACGGAACGTTGCATTATCACACCGATAAATATCAACGATAAATTAGATTTATATTCTTTATGCGTAGACGTTGATGTATGGAAGTATTTAGGCGGCGTTAGCACCGCAAAGTACCATGTGAAAAATATCGAGAACCTTGAAAAACATCTCCCCGACCACAACCGATGGACTATAAGAGATAAGACAAGTAATTCGTTTTTGGGTTATATAGTTTTGAGTTCTTCTCAACACGGCGGCAGTGATGTTGATTTGGCGTATATGTTACTTTCAAAGCATTGGGGGAAAGGTTATGCGTCAGAAGCGGTAAGAGAAATCATGCACTATGCTTTTAATGTGAAAAGATTGAATAGAATATTTGCTGAACCGCAATCAGCTAATCTTGCCGCCTGTAAACTGCTTGTAAAACTTGGATTTTGCAAAATAAAAGATCGTATAAGATTTAATGCGGAACAAACCCTATATGTTATTGATAACCCTGCATTATAAACATTAGGGATAACGAACAAAATTTTATTGGGTACGGATTGAGGTAGCTTATGTTGAAAAAAGTATGTTATATATTAAATAAAAAAGATAGTGATAAATTGAATCTGCATAAAAAACAGGATAATGCAAGGCTATTATTCAGAAAAGATTTTGAAGAATATGACTTTGATATTAAAAATATGTTAGGCTGGTATTATCCCAATTTTTGTTATGCAACAATCATTGATAATAAAATAATATCATGTGCAAGCGCCGGACATCATGCGGACAGAGTTTCTGATAAGATTATAGATATAAGCACGAAAACGCATGAGGATTACAGAAAAAAAGGCTATTCAGTTTCAAATGTGGTTGCGTTGTGCGAATATATTTTCAATATGCAGGAAGAAAAAGAAATACTTTGGACAACAGACATTAATAATATCGCCTCGCAAAAAACCGCATTATCAGCAGGATTTACGAAAGTGCCGTACATATATTTTTTGTTCAGAAAATTAAAGTCAAAATTAAGTTGGAAACAAGCAAAAAGAACGAGAATTAAATGAGTATGAATTTTATAAATATACCTAAAGAAACACCGCATGGAGTTTCACACAAAACATTTTTTAGTGGTTTGGTAAATCAAGAAGTAGGATATAATATCTATTTACCGCTGAATTACGCAAAAACAGATGAAAAATATCCTGTCATGTATTGGCTGCATGGTTTGGGTGGAAATGAATCATCTAACCTTTGGGTCATAGAGCGTATTAAGAGATATTATGAATCGAATATAAAAACCACTCAAATGATAATTGTTTTCGTAAACGGATTTAAAACGTCATATTATTTGGACTCGACTGATGGTTTGTTGCCTGTTGAATCTATCATCATAACCGAACTGCTCCCACACATCGACAGTACATACAGAACCATTACCGCACGTACAGGCAGAGTGATTGAAGGCGGTTCAATGGGCGGTCACGGTGCGCTTCTATATGCCGCCAAATACCCTGAATTGTTTTGCTCCGTGGTTTCATATTCAGGTACGCTTGTTGGCGATTATGTTCGTGCGGACGCTGGGAGTTACTTAAAATGGGAAGATATTTCAGATCTATTTCCTGAATGGGTTGAAAAAATTTATCGTCAAAATCCGGCTTTCGTTGAACAAGCTATGCCATATTATTGGATTACTAAGAACGCTGATGTAATACGGCGCGATGTAAAAATCCGAATAGTCTGTGGGAAATTAGACTTTTTACTCAACAACAACGAAAAAATGCACAGGCATTTAGATAAACTGGAGATACCGCACGAATATGAAATAGTGCAGGGGATTGACCATAATGTCGGTAAAATGTACGAAATTAACAGTGAAAGAGGATTATATTTCCACAATAATAATATTTTACATTAAATGAAAGTATTAAGCATTTCCGAAAGCGCGGTAAAATATGGCTTAACATCTTGATTATCAGCATTATCGACAGTATAATATTGGTATATATTTATTAGCTGCGGTAAAGTTACGCCGTTAAAAAGTAGTCGATTATTTATATAACCAACAGGAGAAATTATGATACCTATTAATTCAAATTATTATAATGATTTTAACGCAATTATCAACATAACGGAAGAATATAATAAACTGATACATTTTGCGGGAGTTTATAATACGCTCTCTGCCGAAATAAAATTTGTTGTGCGTTACAATGGTTCTATTTATGAAAGCGAAATATCTGAAAATAAAAAATCCGACTCAAATTCGTTGGTTTTTGATTTCTACATTCCGTTTACAGATTCAAGTAACATTGATTTTCTTGTGCAGGAAAACAGAGAATTATTCCCAGCTAAAATCAGCTATGCTTTTCCCGCAAGAATAAATGAGTTACCCTTTTCTTTTTGCATAGGCGATGAAACTCTGATAAAAAGATTAGAAAATGGCTCGCTTCATGTAGAAACCCTTGAATATAAAAAACTTTGCGACATTGTAAACTCTTACGCAAACGAAAACTTTAACGCTCAATATCAAGAAGATAAAAACATTATACAAGAATATTTGGCACAGTATCAAGTCATGTTGGAAAAGAAAATCTGGCTAATATCAGACAGACCGGACAGAGCTGACGACAACGGAGAACATTTTTTCAATTACAGCGTTAAAATGAATGACGGTATCGAAAAATATTTCGTTATTGATGAAAATTCGCCCGACACAAAACGTTTGGCACAAACGGGAAATATCGTTTATCACGGGTCGGCTCGTCATAAATTATTAAGTTTGTTCGCCGAAAAGTTTATTTCCGCGCATTTACACGGCAGATTATGTGATATTTGCGACCGCGAACTTTACAAGCTATATGCAGGACTTGATAAGGCTAAAATTTTATTTTTACAGCACGGCATTATCTTACATGATTTGGCTTTCTGGCTGAAAAAAACTTCTCAAAACCTAAAAATGTTAGTTACTACTTCGGCACATGAATATAACTCGATTTTAGAAAGTGATTACGGATATGACAAAAGTGTAGTAAAATTAACGGGTATGCCGAGATATGATAGCTTATATGATGACAGCAAACGACAAATTTTATTTGTTCCGACATGGCGAGGACATTCTTCAGCAAACGACTTAGGCAATTCAGATTATTGCAAAATAATCAATAAACTTTTGTGCGACAAGAGATTTATCAGCGAAGCGAAAAAATTCGGCTATGAAATATTATACAAGCCGCACCCTAAATACGCTAATTTTGTTGATTGCTTTGAAGCGGACGAATATGTTAAAATAATTGGCTATGACGAATCGTATCAGACTTTATTTGCCGAAAGTTCATTGCTTGTAACCGATTTTTCATCTACCGCTTTTGATTTTGCGTATTTGAAAAAGCCCGTTATATACTATTGGTTTACTGGAAATCTGTTTAAAGAATCATATTTTAATTATGAAACAATGGGGTTCGGCGAAATTATAAAAAAGCATGACGAGCTTATAGATACTATCATTAAATATATGGCTAATAATTGCGTCATGGACGAAAGATATAAGCAAAGAACTGAAAATTTTTACGTTTATCATGACAAAAATAATAATCAGCGTGTCTACGATGAGATTATTGGCATTTAATATCCGAATAGAATAAGCATTTCCGAAAGCGCGGTAAAATATGGCTTAACATCTTGATTATCAGCATTATCGACAGTATAATATTGGTATATATTATTATCTACGGTAAAGTTACGCCGTTAAAAAGTAGTCGATTATTTATATTTTATACGATAACAAAGTTCCTTTGCAGAAGTAAGCAGAAACTGCAAAGAAAGATATTTTTTTGTGAGATATAATAACCGTTGAGGAGGTGAATATAATGGACTGGCTTGAAAGAATGAATGCAGCAATGGATTACATTGAAGAAAACTTAACAAGCAATATAGAACTCGAAAAAGTCGCAGCCCTTGCCTGCTGTTCGATATACCATTTTCAAAGGATATTTACATTGATTACTAATATACCTTTTATGGAATATGTCCGGCGCAGAAGAATGAGTTTAGCGGCGTTTGATTTACAAAATAAAGACAATAAAGTTATTGATGTTGCTTTAAAATACGGCTATGAATCACATTCCGCGTTTACACGTGCATTTCAGGCAATGCACGGAGTTCCGCCAATATCTGCGCGCGATAAAGGCGTAAATTTGAAGTCATATCCGCGTATTTACTTTCATCTCACTATTAAAGGAGCAATAGCAATGGATTATAAAATCGAACACAAAAAAGCTTTTTCTATTTTCGGAAAATCAGAAAAATTCAAACATAGTGAGGCTTTTTCAAAAATACCCGGATTTTGGAACGGTTGTGTAGCAGACGGTACAGCCGAACGAATATTAGTAGAAGCGGGGAAAAAACTGCCGTCAACATTCGGACCGGACATTTACGGAAGCTACGATATGCTGCTTTTTGCCGCTTTACCCGGTTCTGACGATGAGGGAATGAGATATATGATATGCCAAATCAAACCCGATAAAGATGTATCAGATGATTTTAAAATCATTGATATTCCAGAACTTGATTGGATTGTATTTTCAACAAACCCTGTTACAGTTGAAGAAGCTACACCCGCCATACAAGAATTATGGAAACGTTTGGGGGCTGAATGGTTTTCCCAAAATCCTGAATTTGAGTATGCTGACGCACCGTCGATGGAATTATACTATCACGCTGGCAAGGGTTTATTTAAATGCGAAGTAGCGGTTCCGCTCGTTAGAAAATAAGCATTTTCAGTAAGCATTGTAAATTTTAGCGTAATCGTAGAAAATTTATATTTTGAGCAACCAAAACAATTAACACATTATTCATTGACTCTCACGCCACGTAATGCTGTATACTCCTATTTGAAAGGAGACGAAATATGGATTTACAATCAATCGGGCAAGTATCTAAACAATTTAATATTTCGGTACGGACGCTCCGTTATTATGAAGAAATAGGATTGATTACGGCGATTAAAAAAGACGATTCCGCATATCGGTTATATGATGAAGATTCAATCATACGGCTACGGCAAATCGTCATTTTACGCAAACTCAAAATACCCTTAAAGCAAATTGCGGAAATGTTGAAAGATAATGAAACAAATGTTGCTGTTAAAATCTTTGAACGTAATCTATCTGAAATAAATGCCGAAATTAACGCATTATCAACCATTAGTCAAATTATCGCGTCGCTTATCAAGCGGTTAAACTTAGATAACGAAAAATTTGTGTTTTTGGGTGATGATAACTTGTTAGAGAAGGTTAATTCCATTGCCGTTTCCAATTTAAATTTTAAGGAGGAATACACGGTGGAACATTTAAACAAGGCGAACGAAAAATTAAACAAGCTGACAGACAGGGATGTGAGAATAATATATCTCCCGCCCGCAACGGTAGCGTCAATACACCACATAGGCTGTACTAATTCAGAAATACCAGAAAGCACAACAGGTATTATGATGCGCGACTTTATTAGAAACAATAATCTCGCAAAAATCAAGCCCGACTTACGCCATTACGGATTTAATCACCCAGACAAACCGCATAACAGCGAAGAACATGGATATGAACGCTTAGTTACTATACCCAACGATATGATTGTTCCTGAACCTTTTGTGAAAAAACAATTTCCAGGTGGTCTATACGCAGCATACACAATAACAGGCGAGGACTGGGAAGAATGTCCGTTATTATGGGAATGGGTTAAAAACAGCAACCAGTATGAATTTAATCTTGGCACTCCTGAATGTATGAAGGGGCTATTGGAAGAATACCTAAATCATATTAATCTGAACCTTTCGAGTGATAATTATTACGAAAAAGTATGGCAGATTGATATTCTGATACCAGTCAAAGAAAAATAATTATATTCAAAGTCTATCGTTAATTTTGCTATATTTATGTTATAATTAACGATAGACTTGTTTTCGTTTCAAGGAGGTATTTAGTTGAATAAAATAGTGTGGGTTATGGGACAAAGCGCAGCAGGGAAAGAAACATTTATAAATTACGCCGTTAATAATCCCGATTGCGAGTTAATGCGGAAATTAGGATTCGCAGGCAATATTATTCCTGTATTAGGTTATAACGAAGCAGAGATAGACAGAAAAATTGCTTTTATTTTGGACGTAATAAAAAAAGAAACAAATGCAGTTGTCTTAATTAAATTTCAGCATTACGACACGGGTTATAATTTCGCCGATTCGGTTATGTCAAAATTAAAATCTCTTACTCCCGATATATCAAACGAGATTATATGTCTGTCGGTTGAAAGTGATGTTTTGTATGCGAGATTGCCTAATAAACCTTGGTTTGACGAAAAGGAAGCTGCGAATTTCAGTCAAGAACAAATGAATCATGTGGTTGAAATAATGAGGAACAATGTGAAAAATTATTTAACTATTGGCTTCAAGTTGGCGGCAGAAATAGACGCGACTAACGGATATAAAATAATAGAAAATTCTCTGTTAAAAATAAAATGAACAACGTATCGAATAAGCATTTTGAAACCATGATTTCCTAATGATGTAACTACTTGGGTATCAAGATTTTCGACAGTAAACAGTATTATATAAAATATCGGCAGAACCCCATATATGCCGATATTTTTATTTTGCCAAATCTGCATTCCGCAAAGGTGTACCTTCACGAATAAATATTATATTCGGAAACATCTATTTTTTCTGTGTGTGAAAAGGTAGATATTTTATTTTACGAATATTCACTAAATATCATAGATTTTTACGAACAATTTTATTATACTATATTCAAAAAGGAGATATTTGGAATATGGGAAGCATAAACAGAACATTCGGTTATGCAAGGGTCAGCACAGACGACCAAAATGAGGGACGGCAAATTGAAGCATTATTGACAGCGGGCGTTGATGAGAGGTTTATCTTTGTTGACAAATCAAGCGGAAAAGATTTTAACCGCGCTGAATATCAAGTTTTAATTCGTGCGCTGCGTGAGGGCGACACGCTCATCATCAAGAGCATTGACCGTTTGGGCAGGAATTACAACGATATTACCGAGCAATGGCGAATTATAACCAAAGAAATCAAGGCATATATAAAAGTGCTTGATTTACCTTTGCTTGATACTACATCAGTCAATAAAGATTTAACCGGGACATTTATCGCCGACATAGTTTTGCAGATATTATCGTATGTTGCTGAAACTGAACGTCTAAATATAAAGCAACGACAGGCAGAGGGCATTAAATTAGCCAAAGAACGCGGACAGGATTTGGGCAGACCCAAAATACAGTTTCCGCCGAAATTTAATGAGTTCTACGATTTATGGAAGTGCGGCGAAATTACTGCCACTAAATCAATGGAACAACTCGGATTAAAGCGCACTACTTTTTATAAGCTTGTTAAAGAAAAAGAATTGAGAAATTAAAACTGCTAAAAACTTCAAGGGAGTGAAACTAAATTCACTCCCTTGGGGTCAGCGGTCTTTCTCCGCAATTCAACCAATATAAGTTAGGGTCTTTCTCCCTAATCTTTATTCCACCTTAATTATAGCATTTTAATATTAATTTGTCAATGCTTTTTCAGAAGTTCATGGATTACTTCGCCGACATCTTTATTGATGTGACTTTCCCATGACCAATGCGGAACACTATTTATTATTGCAATAATTTCAGCTTCTATGCTTGAAATATTTTTCACACAGGGGGATTTTTTACGTTCTTTTATTATATTATACGCTAAGTCTTGTATTTTTTTGCCCAATATTTGGAAGTGTAAAGTTTCATATACATATAATTTTTCATCAAGCGGTATATTAAAAAGTATTTCGCTCGATATGTTTACTAAAATATCTAAATATAATTCGTTTGAAATATTGGGAAAAATAGGCTTTCCTTTTTCATCAATTTGTTTGAACCGCGTATAATCAACCGTTCTTACTTGGTCTAAAACTGCAAAAGTTTCAGACGATTTTAAATTGACAGGCAATGAGGCAATAAAGCCTAATGAAATTTTATTCCCGCCAACTCCGCTTGGCGAACTTGTTAAAGGTAAAACGACAACAGTTCTTTTATCTTTGTTCAGCTTTAAAACCAACGCCAAATGATTTCCGCGAAACTCATTTCCTTTGGTTGGTTCAAAATCAATATAATATATATTTTTAGGTTTAATGTCGCTATACTTCATTTATTTTATCTCCTGAGAATCCTTATATTTTCAATACAGACTTTGCTTGTTCTATTTCGTTTGCCCTATTTGAGCTATCTGTTCTTACCAACGTATTAACATATTCTGTAATACTGATACCCTCAATACGGCTTATAATCTGCAAATATTCAAGATTTTCAGGAGAAAAAGCCATATTAATACGTGGGAGTTTCTGTCCTTTTTTTCCTTGTGTTGTATGTGCGTCAGATACTATATGTACGTTTGGTTCACGTTGTGTATCTTGTACATCTTGTTCTGCATGTGCATTTGATATAAAAGCTATTGCCGGGTTAATATTTTGAAAATTTTTTTTCGGCATCTATAAAACCTCGCTTTCTAATAACTCATTTATGAATTTATTATAATCGTAAGCTGCATTACTGTTTGGTTCGTAAGTAAATATATCCTGTTGGTTAGCCTGCGCTTCTTTCAGCGATATATTTTCACGTATAACTGTTTTAAATATTTTGCTTTGTACTTGCGTTGCGGTTTGCGATATTGTATCCGTCAAATCCCGGCTTAATATTGTCCGGCTGTTATGACGTGTTAAAAGGATTCCCTTTATTCTTAAAGATGGATTGCAATATTTTTTTACTGTTTCGATAGTATTATATAATTGCCCTATTCCCTGCAAGCTAAAAATATCAGCTTGGGCAGGTATTATAATCTCATCAGCGGCTACTAATGCATTCACAGTGAGAATACTCAAAGCTGGAGGAGTATCTATTAAAATAAAATCATAATTATTACGCACAGAAGATAGAGCTTCTTTCAATTTATATTCTTTACCTACTGTGTCAAGCTCTATGTCAGCTCTGCTTAATAAAGGTGAAGCTGGAATAATATCTCCGATAGAAGTCAGTTGCACTATTTCTGTTATCTGCTCCTGTGTTGCCAACAAATTATATGATGATAAATTTTTAGTAGTGTCAGCTTTCATAGCATACGATAAATTGCCTTGCGGGTCGAGGTCAACGAATAAAACCTTGAATTTTTTGTAAAATAAACCCGCCCCCAAAGCGTGTGTAGTAGTAGATTTCCCAACGCCGCCTTTTTGATTGGTTATCGCAAATATCATCGAATGCCCCCTTTAATCTCTACGGGTTTAATTCCCCGCCCCTCGGGGCGTTTTCCCCGTCGTAACCTTCGTATTCAATACCCCGACGCAGAGCGTCGGGGATTTTTATTTTATTTGCTTATTGTTCGTTATGTGCATTATGTTCTTATAGTACTCAATGTACTTGTTGTGTATTACACACAATTATTATACCATTTTAAATTAACTTTGTCAAGTGGCTCAAAAAATAATTATATAATTTATAAATAAATAATTATAATAAAAGCATAATTAATTATAATTATTTTACTTTTTTTATATTTTTAATTATTGAAAAATACGCTTATTTTATATTAAAAAGCATATTTTATATATTTTTTTCAAAAAGTGCTGTCCCACCCATTCTACCATGGAAAAGTTGTTAAAAACCGATCAAAGTGGGACAGCACTTTTTTTTGTGCTGTCCCACAGATATACCCCATAAAATCAAGGAAAAGTCATACTGGGACAGTGGGACAGCACTTTTACTATATATAATATATAATAAATAAATAATTAATTATTTATTTATTTTTTTGTCTTTTTTTTTAAAAAAGTGCTGTCCCACTGTCCCAGTATAGTATATATAGCCCATTCTACCATAGAAAAGTGGTGGGACAGCACTTTTTTAAAGTGCTGTCCCACGCTGTCCCTACTGTCCCACTTATATTTAATTAAGATTTTTCGGGTTGATTATTTTTTGGACGCGGTAGTCTTGCGTATCTCCCTTGTGTTCCGTCTACTCGCTTTTTTTCAGCTTCTATTCCGTGTTTTTTTAATGCCCTGCCAATTTGCTCTCCAGAATAATTTCTTAAAACCGGATATAATTCTTTAAATTCAGTTACGGTCATTTCTTCAAATAATAAATTATCTCTTTCGGCTGTATATAAAATATCTTTGATTTCCTGTTCGCCTTTCAGCAATTTTTCATGATAGCTATTACGCTCTGCAAGCTGCTGATTTTCTTCCCATGTGAGTCTGAATCCTTGTATATTATTTTTTGCCTGTTCGTTTATTTGTAAATAAAGCTGTAATGCGTCTAATTTTTCAAGAGCCTCTAAATCTATACGCTCGTTAATTGGCACAGTCCAGTAACGGCGGTTTCCAGTTTCATCGATTAAATATTCGTCGCTGTTACACGTTCCGATGAACGAAGTCCGGCGAGGAATATCATCAGCTTCCCGTCCGTAAGGCACTCGCACTTTATCTGCGGATAATGTTATAAAACCTTTAATCGCATTTATATCGCTTTTAAAAGTGCTTTCTATCTCGCCTAATTCGCCAATCCAACAGCTTATAGCACGTAAAACGGTGTCTTTATCTCTAATATCCAAAGTCAGACTTTCACCGAAATATTCATCGTTCAAAGCCATTTTACGTGCGAAACTTGTTTTACCAATGCCTTGACCGCCTTTTAATACTAAAAGACCGTCAGCACCGAAATTACTGTGTTTTTTATTTCTAAGCATACTTAAATTCTGCCACAACCATTTATAAATCAATGTTTTACTTAATTTATCGTTGTCATCAATCCGCAGAAGTGCATATAATTCCGGCAAACGGTCAACGCCATCCCAATTACGGCTGTTTATCATTTCAAGCACAGGATTGTAAGAATCCTGCATAGTAACCACTTTCAAAAAATCCTGCACGACATTCATAGTACATTTTTTATATTGCAGATTTAAATCGTTATAAATAATTATAGGCAAGTTGCCGGTTAAATATTCGTTATCCCATTTTTCCAGTCCTTGTGTGTTTATTTTACGGGTAATTTCATTATATTTTACTTTTATATTGTGTTGCTTCAAATATAGAGCAACAGCGGTAATTGTCAGTTTTTCATCATCATAAACGCCGTAACGCGCCATAATTTTATCTAAAATATCTTGTTCTTCCGGCGTATATTCTTTTTTGATTTTTTCTTTTTTCGGTCTGCCGGGAGGAGCATAATATTTGCCGTTGCAACTGTCGATAGCTTTATTTATTGTGGTTGTTCTGTAATCAGTACGCTCCCATTTATCACGATATAATGCTGATTCCCTGAAATATCTGTCTATTTCATTGAAATTGCCTTGAAGCCACCATGCAAGCATATTACATAATGCTTGGTCGGCGGAACTATCGTCGTTATTATAGTCCGATTTATCACCTCTGTCATATAATGTGCTGAATTTAATGCCATTTTTAGATTTACGAGCTTTTTCTAATATATCAGTTGATGTTTGGTAAGACTGCGATGATTCAATTCGCTCCTGTCGGTCATTTTTAACTTTGAAATTGTCTTTAAGCATATAATTTTCGATAAAAATTAATACTTGCTCTGTACGTTCTTCAATATTTTTGCTGTTTCCCTGTTCAGTATATGTAAAATATCGGTTAGTAAGTCCGGGAAAGTAACATTCTAAATCGTTGTGTGGATTTTTATAATAATATTTGCTGTCGAGTTTTCCGTCAATAGTAGGGATTTTCGACATATCGCACTTGAATATAAGATGATAGCCTGTTCCTGATGGGCTTCTTTCTGTGTAGGTGTCCATGAGTGCAATAATTGTTTCGGCTTGCTTATCAAGCTCTGGATTGCCCGTTTTATTATCAATATCAATGCCGCATATACCGTCAGTGAACATAAAGCCGATACCGCTGTAATCTGCGGATTTATTTTGTGCGAAGTCAAAAGTAGTCCATGTATCGGGGTTGTTTGACATAGCTTTGCCATCTGTTCGCGGATTATATGGCACTTTTGTTTTTTTGCCGTCGCGTTCTTCGAGTTTCCAGTTTACCCAAACTGGCAGTTTTTTTAAATCTTCTATTGAAATTGTCATTGATAAAGTTCCTTTCTTTTGAGAAAATTTTGGTATTGACAAACGGAACTCTATTTGCTATAATGTAAATAAATATAAACATAACAAATAATACGGTTACACTTCGGTGTTCCGTTTGCACTCTGGTTAATGCTCTGCCGCCAAGCTGAAAGCATTAACCTTTATTCTTTTATTTTTGAATCAATCCACTCGTTCGCTTTTGACCCTTTTATTCTCCAATAATTGCCGAATTTTAGTCCTACCAATTCACCTGAATTTAATGCCCTTCTAATGGTATTTTCACTTAATTGACAATATTCAGCTAATTGTTTTACTGTTAAAATATGATTTTCGTCTAAAATGTTTTTAGTTTGAAGGTTTTCTTTATTCAAATACATATTGCACCTTTCTTTAATCAACTAATATATATTTTAATGTACCACAATCAACCATTTTTGTCAAGCAATATAGAAATAATTTCTTGAAAACTTTTCGACATAATTTTTGTGTATTGGCTTTGTAATTTTGATAGATAAATATAATAAAAGTTATATATTAATGCATCAAGTGTAAGAAGTCCTTTATAAATCAGGCCCATTACTTCTTTTGTTTTCGCGGGTCACGGACTGTTGCCTATTCTGGTTGTGTTTCGCCGCCATCTGCTCTGCAACCGCCAATCTTTCTTTAACTGACAAACCCTTGTCCCAACTTTTGTTTTTAGATTTCAGTAATGTAAATTCTTTCGGAAACGCCCAACCCGGTTTTGATATTTCATTTCCGCCTTTGTCAACAGTCGTAAATAAAGTGTTTATCATGCTGTCGGCAATTCCGCGGAATGTCTGTATGAAAGAACTAAAAACATTAATGTTTTCGTGCAATTGGAATATTTCAATATTTCGTGCTGATGGTTCGAGATTTATACCGTTTCCTATCTGCGACGCCCATTCCCGATGTTCCGAATATTTATCAGCAGGGAAATTATTTATCATAATCGCCACAACACGCTCTGCGCGCTCCTTACCATACTTCATAAGGATTTCTTCGGAGGCAGTTTTATGATTCGCCATATTTGAACTTGCCCGGTAAATATCTTCGGCACAATCATAATCTATACTACAGCTTTGGAAATATGCTTCTGTTTCTTCGGCTTTTTGGGCTTCCATGAATGAAGATTCATAAGGTTTTCTAAACCGTAAATCATTTGTGGAAACTGTCGGAGTGTAATCCTGCGATTCTAATTCACTATAACCGAGAAGCATACGGGTGTTATGCTCCGCATTTGTTAATGCTTTTTCCTTTTGCTGTACGACTTTTAATTCACGCTGTAACGATTTATCTTTTTCGTATAACTTGCTAATATCACGGCTTAATTTTTTCAGCGACGGGAATTTTTCAAATTTTAACTCGTCAAAGATATACGCCCTTGCCTTTATATGCTTTTCGATTTCGTCCTTGTGGTGATTGTAATAATCCTTTTTAAAAACTGCCAACTGTCCCGGCTCGTTATACTTTTTATAAATCTCTGCTGTATCACGATAATTATTCGCCTGCGTTTTAAGAACGGTCAGGCTTTTTATTTGCGCTTTATTTTCTTTAAGTTGATTTTGAATATCGACTTGTTCAGCTTTTGCATTTTGATACGTTGATTGCAGAACGTCCAAATCAGTTAAATCGTTTTCTTGAAGATAAATCAATGTCTGAGCCGCCTGTTTCAAATTGAAAATTTTTGCCCAGTTAGCATAGCCGGGGCTTTCCTGCGCTTTGATAGATTTTTCAAGGTCGATTATCATTTGCGGTATCGGTAAATTTAAGATTTCAAACATCTGACTATCAATATTTTTCATTCTTGCATTTGCTTTTTTTATACTGCGGTTTATATCGCCGCGCTCGGTGCGAATGCCGCGCTTCTCCATGTCATGAGCGGCAACACCAAGATGCATTGTCGGGATTTGTTCAACGCCCTGCCGTGCATACGAACGATGGTCAACACGGCTTTCGTGTCCGGCATTTTCAAGATGTTGATTCACAATGTAAGCCCACGCCGAACGCCATTCTTCCGCTTTTGAACGCTCGTCCCAATCGGTAGCGTTTATTTTTCGGGTTTTATATCGTCCGCTCGGAAGTTTAACGCGTTCTCCGTTCCCGTCAAGGATATATTCCATTTTGGATTTCGCCGCCCAGCCTCCATCACGCTCAAGCGGACGCATGGTGAGCATTATATGAGCGTGTGGATTTCCGTCGCCCTTATCATGTATGCAATAATCGGCAATCATGCCGTGACGTACAAAGTTATCTCTTACGTATTCATGGACGAGGTTTATATTCTGCTCCAAAGATAATTCGGCAGGCAGAGCCAGTCTGACTTCACGGGCAAGCTGGGCGTTTGAAGCCTTTTCGATTTTCTCAACGGCGTTCCACAGATTAGAACGGTCAAAGTATTCGTCAGGGGCGTTTGCGGGAAATAACATTGAAGTATAGACGATGCCCTTTTTCTGTGAATAATCATGAGTTATTCCGTCATACTCATTTTTGATTATTTCTCCGGCACGGTACGCCGCCGCCGCGACAGCGGATTTACCTTTGCCCCGGCTGATTATATTTATATTCATAGAATATATAGCGATATGGAGTACCTCCTTTCGCTGATGTATTTAGAGGTTTTACAGGAGCGGAGCGACGCTATACAGGCGCAATGCGCCGCTGATGTGCCGAAGGCATAAGCTCTCAGCAGAGCGCGCCACAGTATCAGCTTGCTGATACTGTATAAGTGCGCTGTTCCTAAATGGAACAGGAGAGTGCTTACGCACAACGGTTACGCTTTAGGAGTCCTCGCTCAATACTACGTTCCATCTTCGCCGGGAATTTCGATATAATCGGAATTGGCGGCTTTACCTGATTCCGCTACTATTTCAGCCAATATATTTTGCCCGTAAGTTGTATCAATCGCTCTCTTAATGAATTTTTCAAACTGATAGTCTGTGATAATTGCAAGGTCAGGCATATACTTTTCGAGAAGCCCGTGCCGTCTGTAAAGGCGGTTGTCCCTCGCTTTACGCTGTCTTGCGTTTTCTTGTTTCTGGAGTTTCTTTTTCTCGTTAATAAGCTGTTGGATTCTCTCGTCCTTACCGGCGATTTTTTCTTCGTAAGTTTTCATGTTTTTTGCCACAATAGATTGCTCCTTTCAGATTTTGATTTTCCTGTGAACTAATTATAGCGCGTTTATGTTGACAATGCAAGAGGTTTATGGTATTATATAACTAATGATAAAAATCATAAATTATAATTCCTGTTAATTAAAGAGGTATCATGCAAATCTACGATTTTAAAAATAGAAAAACAGAAACGGGTCGTGTTATTTTCGCTTTATCTCTAAACCGGAAACAACTAACAGAGCGTATTGTTATCGGGAGAGAAAACGAAGTGCGGCTCATACTTAACGGCGGCAACGGCGAAGTTTGTTATGATGAAATCCGACCGTTCGGAAGTCTGCTTTTTGATTTTGAAAGCGATAAAAACGACGAATGGCAAAGTCATATTATGACTTTGTGTGAAAGCTATGAGTTGAAATATTTTTTTGGCGCGGCGCGTTGGAATAAAACCGCGCCTGTGATAGAATTTTTAATGGCGAAATATAACAGCGGCGAACCTTCAGCAATGTTCGCCGCTATCCGCACTTGGGAAAATTATTTAAGCTGTTTCAATATGAACCAAGCGACTGATACGTTGACCGACAGTCTGCTTATGCTTTACAAATCTTTTACGGTTTACGGCGAGTACAGACCGTGGCAAAAAGAATCTGCCCATGCGCTGGCTAACTCTCTGCGTGACGGCGATTCGCAAGTTGAGTTATGGTATCCTGTGGCGAAGCGTCCATTTGAAACAGTAGTTGCTCTTTCCTCGTTTCTGCCGGTTATCTCATACTATTTATATAAGGTTGAGGAGTGGGGTTTGGTATATTTGAAGTGCAAATTATGCAGTAAAAATTTTATCGCCCGGAATCGTCATCATGACCTATGTTCCGATGAGTGCCGTAAGCAAAAGGCAGTAAAAGCAAAACGCGAGTATGATGAATGGGCTAAGAATGATAAAGTGGAACAAGACTATACAGCCGCATATTATTATTGGTACAACCGTTGGCGTAAAATACGAAGAAACAAGCCCACTAATCCTGATGCGGCAGTAGCTTTCAAGGCGAGATTTGATAATTTCCGAAAGGAAGCTATCCAGCGGAAACGATTGGTCAGGCGCATTGATACAGAAGAAAAAGCATTTGCAGATTGGTTGTTCAAGCAGCAAGATGAAGCTGACAGACTGATGGACGAATTTGAACGAGAAAGGTATGAGATATAAGCTGCCGGGCGTTCAATACTGCTCAAAATTCAAATATGATTATTTTTAATGACAGGAGAAAATAATGATTAAAAAATTATTTAGCAATAATTATGGAAATAAAAATAGCAATCTGTGACGACGAATACCAGCAGACGGAATATATAAAAATGCTCGTGAACAAAGGGGCTGACGAAAACAATATAAAAATAACAGTAGATATGTTCGACAGCGCGGAGAATTTCAAGTCTGTGCGAGACGAAAATAAAACCTTTGATATACTACTGCTTGATATAGAGATGAGCGGTCAGAGCGGTATGGAACTTGCAAGAGAAATTAGACAGTCAGATACGAAATTAGTTATAGTTTTCATAACGGGTTATAAAGATTATTAAGTTTCTTGATATACCTAACAGAAAATATCAAGGCACGATAAGCGTCGAAAAACGCGACGACAACGAATACGTAATCGAGTTTCGCAACGTATCGTTCAAGTATCCCGGCATGGACACATATGCCCTTAAAAATCTTAATCTTACATTTGATATCGGTCGGCGTATGGCAGTCGTAGGTATGAACGGAAGCGGCAAGACTACAATGATAAAATTGCCCTGCCGATTATACGACCCTACAGAGGGCATTATCACTTTGAACGGCGTTGACATCAAAAAATATAACTATGACGAATACATGGCGATTTTCAGCGTTGTTTTTCAGGATTTTAAACTTCTGCCTTTTCCTCTCGGTCAGAAAGTGGCGGCAAGCATGAATTATGACATAGCAAAAGTGACAAAATCTCTCTCAAAAGTCGGTTTCAAATCACGGCTTGACACCATGCCGAAAGGCTTAGAAACATATCTGTCCGACTATGAGAACGGCGTTGAATTATCAGGCGGCGAATCACAGAAAGTCGCACTTGCAAGAGCGTTATACAAAGACGCGCCGTTTATTGTGCTTGACGAGCCGACTGCGGAGTACGAGATTTACTCAAAGTTTAACGAGATAGTAGGAAATAAGACGGCAATTTATATATCGCACCGTTTATCTTCATGTAGATTTTGCGACGATATAGCAGTATTCCACGAGGGGGAACTCATACAACGCGGTAGTCATGACACGCTCATTGCAGACGAAAACGGCAAATATTATGAATTGTGGAACGCACAGGCTCAATATTATTCAGATACTAACCACTTTAACAATACTATAGTCACGGGATTTGAAAAAAGTGATTAATGGCGAGAGGGAGAGAAGAAAAATTTCTGATATAGTTTTTGATGAAAATTTTGAGGTTAGCCCAAACTTGCTCAATGGGATTAAAGTCAGGACTGTAAGGAGGCAAAAATATAATGCGACAACCAACGGCTTCTGCCAAAGCTGTCAAGACTTTCTTGCGATGCCATGAAGCATTGTCTAATATGATGATACTTCCTGATGGTATCTCCTTGAGCAGCACTTCACAAAACCATAGTTCAAATAACGCACTATTCATGTTACACGTATATTCATATCGTCCGATTATCTCATCTTCGCATTTTGCGGCAACCATGCTCAGACGCTCGAACTTTTTCCCTGCACCTTCCCATATACAGGAACACCCCGCAGAGCATAACCATACTCACGGTATAAATACTTGTTTATACCGCTCTCATCTACGTAATACCGCTTGCTTTCGGGTATTCCCTCTATTTCTGCCTGATACTCTGCCCGCTTGCTTTCGTTACGTTCTCCATATTCTATACTCTTTTTTTTCGTGTGATTTTGTGACGCTTCATTGATTTTTTCACTCCGCTCTCA
Organism: Holotrichia oblita; assembly: GCA_023690525.1. NCBI lineage: Eukaryota > Metazoa > Arthropoda > Insecta > Coleoptera > Scarabaeidae > Holotrichia > Holotrichia oblita. The sequence goes on along the minus strand of JALQSN010000584.1, from coordinate 2,670 downwards.
CTACATCCCAATCGCTTTGCCCTCTCGCTGTCAAAATCATCTGGGTGTTCGGTTATATCTGATTTCACTTTCTCCGGGTCTATTTTTCGCCATTTCCTCTCTAATGGCTTATCTTCTACACTTCCCGTTTCTACTCTCAATTTCTTCCATTTTGTGATTGTGTTTACTCCCAGTCCGAACATCGCTCTTACTTCTTCTTGCTTCTTTCCGCTATCTACGAGTGCAAGTACTCGTTCTCTATATTTTTTTTCATAACTCATATCCCTATTTTATCACCTTTTTTCACTCTCGTCAAGTCTGTTCACTATAATGAGCTTGTAAACGCAAAAATTTAATAGAAAAGATTTGCATTTTATCGTTTTATGCTGTATTATAAATACAACATAAAAATTATTTTCTTCGTTGCCCTACTTTTCGGCAACGTAGTTATAGAATTTATATTATATAATGCACAGGAGGTAAAATGTATGAGTTATCGCTTACTTGGCTTTTTCAGCGGATTTCCCAGCCGTACCTTTCCCTGCGATGTATCCGAACGACTCCGCAAAGAGTTGGTACAGCGCGACAGTCTTGTTTTCGTAAGCGCGTGGCCTGCAGAACACACCAAAAATGACAGCGATTCGGACGGTATGCACGGTATGTTCGAGAAAATAGGCTTGCCCTTTACACAACACCATGTAATTGATAATCGGATGGAGGCTTTCCACGCAACGCAATTGATTCGCGAAGCTTCCTGCGTATTTCTCATGGGCGGTCACCCCGGATTGCAATCGCAATTAATACAAGAAACAGGCTTAGATATTGCAATTTACAATACTGATGCGGCAGCAGTATTGGGTGTCAGCGCGGGTGCAATCAACATGGCTAAACGCTCGCTTGACACTAAGGAATCTCCTGTCCCATATGATGGATTGGGTCTGGCTGATATAACTGTCAAGCCACACTTCGAACTTGAGAACAAGCAAGTATTGTCAACATTATTACAAATTTCGATGGAACTACCCATTTGCGCTATGGAAGATGACAGTGCCATTTTCGTAGTCGGTGACCATATCTCATATACAGGACACATTCATTGGGTAGACAAAGGTGAAATCTGTCCACTTTCACAAGGAAATTTGGGGATAAAAAATGATTGATACACAAATAATCATGTTAGAGGGGTTACCTTCAACAGGCAAATCTACAAATTCTGACTTTATACGAATGCAGCTCGAACGAAACGGTAAAAAAGTAAAATGGATACATGAAGTTGCCTATCCTCACCCTACGTTATTTTTTTCCGAGGCTTGTTTAAGCCGTAATGAATATAAAGATTTCTTGAAAATATATCCTGAATCGGCTCATGTTCTTAATTCAATTGCGATATTTAGAAAAAACACGGTAGGGATTGATTTATTTGAAATTGAATGGAATCATGCGGATGATATTTGTGAATCAGTCTTTAATGCTATAAAGCGACATGATATGTGGAATTGCACTCTTGATAAATATGAAGAAGCCTCCCTTGAAAAGTGGGAGTACTTTGCTGAAACAGCCATGCAAGATAAAGATACGGTTTATATATTAGACAGTAGTATTTTTCAAGCGCAAATCTTCACTTTTCTGTGGGACAACGCTCATTACGAAAGGCTTGAAAGATTCATTAATAAGCTGTGCGGAATTGTGAAACCCATGAATCCGTCACTTATATATAGTAAATAAAAATAAAAAGCTGAAAAAGTGTCAATAATAAAAACATGGCATATAGTAAAGATTACCGAAGAAGAGCAGTCGAATACAAAGACGAGGGGCATACATTCCAAGAATTGAGAAAAGCATTCAAAATACCGCCAATCACATATTACGACTGGAAAGAAAAAATCGAAAGCGGATACTACGAGGAAACGAAGATAGTCGAACGGAAACGTTTGATAGACAAAGAGAAATTAGCATTGGCAGTAAAGGAGCAACCCGATGCATATCTTCGCGAAATCGCAGAACAGTTCGATTGTACAGCGCAAGCGATATTTTACAGGCTGAAGAAGATGAAAATAACGCTAAAAAAAAGACATTTACCTACTCGAAAAAGTCCGAAGAAGAAAGAGCAGGCTATATAGAGAAACTATCGAAAATACCAGCAGAAACGATAGTTTATGTGGACGAGTGCGGGATAGATAAGTATTTGCAGCGTGAGTATGGACGAGCTTTGCGAGGGGAGAAGGTAGAAGATACAAAACGCGGACGAAAGTACCAGCGGACAAACGTTGTTGGCGGTCTCTGCAACGGCGAGTATCTGGCTGTCGAATGCTATGCTCACGCGACTAATTCTGCGTTTTTTGAGGATTGGTTCGAGGGACACTTACTTAAGGAAATACCCCCGAACTATACCATAGTTATGGATAACGCCAGTTTCCACCGCAAAGAACAGCTTAGAGCCATCGCTTATAACGCTGGGGTTAATATTATCTTTCTCCCAGCTTATTCTCCTGACCTTAATCCGATTGAACACTCTTGGGCTAATCTCAAGCGTTGGCTTCGCGACAATTTATCTCGTTATCTTTTCTTCGATTTTGCTGTCTCTGACTATTTCTTTCTTGCAGTTTCTTAATTTAATCCACTATATCTATATAGGGAAAATACTGAAGCTACTATAGAATATCTTGAAAAAGACCGTGGAACGCAGGAACT
>JALQSN010000583.1:0-31509 GCA_023690525.1 Holotrichia oblita | reverse complement strand
GTTGTTCTCGTCCGTATGGTACGCTCCGGGCATGAACAGCAAGCCTTTCGCGTACCCCGAATTTCTACCGTTATAATACTTTAAGTTACCGTTCTTCATAATCTGCTGTACGGCTTGCTCGGTAATAACGGCTTGCTTTTTTGTTACCACGCTTGTACCCTGCACAGATACATCTCCCGAAGAACGGATATGAAACGCCGCTCCCACCGCCGCCCGCATATTCGCCGCCACTTCGCCTGTCGCGTACAGTATGGAAAAAGCAGGACAGTACAAACGCAGAAACTGTGAATATCAGCAAAAGCAGAATCAGCGTTTTGCCTTTTTTCCGTGCCAGATAAAGCATGGTACGTTTTAGAAAAGACATCTGCAAAACCTCCTTCTTGTCGTTTTCATCTCGAATTATAAAACACGTATCTCACATTTACGTCCCCGTTTCATCACATTTGTATCCCATTTCTGTGAAAAAAATGTGAACGGAGCTGCTTCTTTGTTGGAAACAGCTCCGTTCTTGGCATTGTATTTTTATATTATATGGGAAACTTAACGGTAAACCTCATGACGTTATCGGTGTTCTCGAAAGAGTATTCAAGTTTGTGGCTATCCAATATGGACTTGACAATGTATAACCCCAACCCGCTGCCGCCCGTGTCTCTGCTGCGTGATTTATCGAACCGGTAGAACGGTTCCCATACTTGCAGGAGTTCGTCTGCGTCGATGTAAACACTTGAATTTTCCACCAATAGGATACCTTTGCAGCCTTTTTTAGATATGCGTATGTTTACCACACCGGCCTCCTGTGAGTGCTTAACGGCGTTGCCGATGACATTGGATAAAACCGTCAGCATTTGCCTCTTATCCGCGCTGACGGTTAGTTTATCCTCGTATTGGCTGTTTATTTGAATATGTTTGTTTTGCGCCAAAACCTCGTACATTCGGCGGCATTCGTCCGCAAGTCCGGACAACTCGACATCCTCCGGCTTCAAGCTGAGTGTGTCCAGCTTCGCTAACATTAAAATCTCCCGTACCAGTTTTTCAATGGATTCGGTTGTTTGATAGGCTTCCTGTAAATACTTGTCCCTATCCTTGAATTTGCCTACGTTCAAAATCATACCATCAAGCTCACCCTTGAGAATTGTGACGGGCGTTTTCAATTCGTGTGAAATAGCCGAAAAGAAGTCCCTGCGTCGCCGTTCCTGTTCGCGTTCCCGTTCAATATCCTCTTGGAGCTTTTCATTTGCAGTCTGCAATTCCTTTAACGCGCCGTCAAGTCTTGCCGCCATATCATTTAGGTTGTCTGCAAGAACGCCGATTTCATCCGAACGTGAAATATCGCACCGCCATGACATATTGAGCGCGGTCATCTTTTTTGAAACATTGCTTATATCCACAATCGGCTTCGCTAAAAAACGGGAATAGAAGAAAGCGGCAAGCGTTGACATGATAATAATGATGATAAGCACAAACGGGAAAACCTTTGCGAAAATACCTGTTACTTGGTCTACCGCCTCGGCGTTTGCGTATGCGACAATGGAGTACGGTTTTCCTTCCCACTCAAATGTTAGGGCAAAAGATGTGGAGGTATCGTTTTCTTTTGTTTCGACTACTCCGTTTTCAGCGGTATAGACAGACACGCTGAACCCTGCGACTTGTTCTTTGTTTTCATCAAATATGTGAACGCCAGCATTGTTTTCCACGCAAAACGAAACGAGCATACTTTCCCATTGTTCCATCGGCATGGTTTCCATCTGCCCTGCGAGCTTTTGCAAATTGACGGTGAACTGCGTATTCAATTCGTTTTTATACGTTTGGGGCATAAAAATCCGCAGTATACCGAACATCAGCAGACACACTACAAGTAATATACCCGCGATACCGAGAAAGATTTTCGCGCTCAGACTGTTTTTGATTCTACCCATTAATTCTATACCCTACTCCCCGCACGGTGGTGATGAATTCTTCGCCGAGCTTTTTTCGGATTCGCATGACGTGGTTGTTCACAATCTTATCGTCGCCTATGAAGTCATAACCCCATATGATTCGCAGTAAATCATCCCGCGTAAATACCCTGTTTTTATTTTCCAGCAATAGCTTTAGCAGTTCATATTCTTTATATGTGAATGGCGTGGTGCGGCCTGAAACACGCACCTCACAAGCTTGTGTGTCCAAAACGACATCCCCGTGCGTCAGAACGCGCGTATCGGACGCGGCTTCATTATTCGCATGCTTCCTGCGCAGCACGGCTTCGATCCGTCGTACAACAAGGTTCATGGAAAACGGTTTGACTATATAATCGTCGGCTTGTAAATCAAATCCCCTCATCTGATTTTCTTCTTCCTCCATCGCCGTAATAAAAATCACAGGTACATCGGAATCCCTACGGAGCAATTCCAGCGTTGCAAAACCGTCGATTTTGGGCATCATAATATCGAGCAGAACCAAGTCGTATTTATTCTGCTTGAACATGAACAGACCTTCCACGCCATCATAGGCGCTGTCGGCATCATAACCATATTCTCGCAAAAACTCGGTCAATATTTCTTGGATTTTATATTCGTCCTCAATAATCAAAATTCGGCTCATATTTTCACTTCCTTTTTCGGTTTTCTTTCAATCGAGCATCCGCAGGCTTAACCGCGTCTTTGGGAATAGCCCAAGAATGCCCGAAACGTATCACACCGGGAATACGGTTTTCATTGCACAAAACCTGTATCCACCGTTTGGAAGTATCCCATTTCTCAGCTGCCTCTTTTACAGACATATATCCAATCATCCAAATCACCTTCGCACATTGATTAAGAATCATAGTATGCGTATAAGCGAAGAATGTCAAGTCTGCAAAATAAAAAACCCGCCCATTTTTCTGGTCTGCTTTCTGTTTCGTCTGTATGGCAGCCAATTTGGTTTTCATCTCTTTCATCACGGGCAAAAATGAAATTTTAATATTGCTCGGCACAAATACCATCATTTTATCGTTAGTTCTTGGGATATGGGCATTTTACAAGGCGGCGTTCCATTGGCTGGTATGGCTGCGTAAAAATCGGCGAAGCGTATTGTATCAAAGTATCGGGATTATCTGAGCTGCGCATTGTGATACTTTTGTTAAGCATAGTAGGATTGAACCAGTTCGGTGTAACCGAGTTTTTATATTTTCAAATATGACATGCATTTTTCAAATATACTGTGCTATTATAAATAGGGTGAGTAAGATGAGTGAATTAACAAATTTGCCAAATGTGGGTATAGTATTATAAAATTACTCATTGAGATTGGTATATCTACACCGCAGCAACTTAGGGAAATTGGAACTAACTATGGAAGTGTTTATCAGAATAAGAGCAAAAGACCCTAATGAAAGTAAGTAAGGATCATGCCGTTTCGGTATAGCCGTATATTTATATTTTATGAAAGGGGATATCTTGAAATCAAACGTTATTGGCTATGAAACCACTGTATTAAGTGCAATCCTATTAATGATTGCATATATTATAATAGGATTGATTTTTCCAGCCGCTTTGCATACTATGCTTTGGGATTTCTTTGACAGTAGTATTTCAGAATGGGCAAATATAGTAACACTAACTGTCATTAATATTATGTTTTTTATAAGTCTAGCCAAAAAGACACAATACAAAGTTTCCTTTTTTGATAACATCACCGTTTTAGGCATTTTATTAGCAGTTAGCTGTTCCGTATTGTTTTTTCTCTTATTGGATAATTTTTTAGACCCGATTTTCGATAATATGTTTCCAATGAGTGCTGAACAATATCAAGAAACTCTGTCGGTATTACGCAGTTCTCCTGTAACAGCCTTTCTTCGGGTTTGTTTATTTGCTCCAATAACAGAGGAAATTTTAGTGAGAGGTTATGTTTTGAGAGGATTACAAAACAAATATGGCGCAATAATAGCGCTAATCATCACAACAATTCTATTTGCAATACTTCATTTTAATTTTGTACAAACACTGTCCGCTATTATGTGCGGATTAATAATAGGATTATTATATATTAAAACTAATTCTTTATTTTGCTGTATTTTAGCACATGCTTTTTATAACTCAATTTCATATTTCACTACGATTATTATATGGAATTAAATCAAATAAAAAAATTATATTAATAAGCAATCAAAGGAGGTATTGATAATTTAATAGTAAACATTCTAAAGTGGGTCGTAAGTGTTTTATATGGAGTATTAACGTTTTTACTTCTATTACAATTATCGTGATTATCGACAGTACAATATTGGTATATATTTATTATCTACGGTAAGGTTACGCCGTTAAAAAGTAATCGAGTATTTATATTTTGAACAGGAGAGTGGCAAATTCGTGTGGGCTTGTGTTATATTATAGTTATTAAATGAAGCGTATACTTTAAGGAGGAATTAAAAATGTCAGAAAACAAAATTACATCAAAAATTGATGAAATCGCAAATAATTTATTTGATGGAAATAAATTGAAAAACTTTTTGGATTTTAATAAATTTTTAAAAGATAATAAATTATCAAAAGCAAGTACAGCAAAAACAGCATCGAGGTGGCAAGTTAAACACAAAAACAAAAGACTTTGTCATTTAATAGCTTCCAAAGATTATTGGGCTGTAACCTTTTATAAAGATAAAGAAATATTGGAAAAATGTGAAAAATATTTAACAGATGAATTGAAAACATTTATTTTAGAAAATATCGTTACCGTACCGGGTTGTAGTAATAGAGAAGGAGTTCCTTGCAAAGGTGTTGATAACGTAGTTATTTTTGGGAAAAAGTTTGACAAAATATGTGGATGTCATACGATTAATTTGCACAATCCCGATGGTAAAACACTTGAATATGCAAAACAACTTGTTTTAATAAATAAGAAAACTGCCGCTGATATTGCAACAAGTAAATCGTAGAATAAACAAACTACCATGAACGGAGGAAAATTGCTCCATTTCTTGATTAACAGTATTATCTACAGCTTGCCAATCGGCAGGCTGCTTTTATGTAAAACTGTTATATTTTAAGGATAAATATGCAATGCACCCTTCAGTGCTTCAAAAAGGAGTTCGAATTTAACGATTACCAAGCGAACACAGGAAAATCAAACTCCAGTGTTACCGGACTTTTAGGTAAAATAAAAACCACCTGTCAATAAAATTTCTTTCATCAATAAATGGTTACTGTTGATCATGTACCACTTGTATGTACATATTCATGGCATATGTCAGTTCGTCATGTACAATACCTTTTGCAACATTTTGCAGACACCACCAAAAATTGATAGTGATATCAACATATTGTGCTTCGGTTGGTTCTTTAACATAGTATCCTCTGTCGTTTGGTTCGGGTATTTCCGGCAAACATCCATCCTTATCCAAAAGCGGAACATATAAATATATCTTTTCGATAGATAATTCCGATAATCAATTTGTAAAGACATTTCGCGCCGTTAGTGGTATATGCTTATTAAGTGCAAGGCAATCCAAAATATTCTGCAATCATATCTGCCGTTTCCTCAATAGTCGAATTATCCTCCAAGAAAATTTGTTTTACTCCATACTGGTTAGTTTCGCGGGGATTTTCAGGTTTGCCTTTTCCCCATACCGCATTTACCTTATGAATAAGCCTTTCCTTTTCTTTGTCAGAAATATCACGGCGGCGAATTTCATCTTTATACCGATGGATAAAATCATCCCATGATTTATTATCAGAAATCATGACCGCATGGGTTACAAATTGGATTATGCTGTCGATGTCAATATCGTTTTCACAGATTATTTTTTCGTGTTTTGCAGAAAGCTGAATCAAATCCATTATAACCATCGGTGTAAAATCATGTACGATTTCACGTTCCCACAACATGGCGTCTTCGGGATCCTGCGCAAAAAAATCTGTTTTGTTTTCTATAAAACGACATAATCCCGGTTGAAACTGAGGTTCGGCATTTTGGGAATGCTTTTGCCGATAGTTGCAGGTGTGATATACAAAAATACCGTATCTGCGGCCAAGTTCATCCGCCACAGCTGCTCCGTCCCCCAATATAAAATAAACATTTTGCAACAATCGCTTCAATACATTATCAGGTATTTGCAATCTTGATACAGCTTTTTCTTCCAGCTTTTCCGTTACCTCAAACAACCGATTTACAGGAGATGGGTTGCCGGTATACTCCACATTGATGAGCTGTGTTTCAATTTCCTTTGCCTTGTCATACAACAGTTTTACGTCGGAATCCTTACTAAAATCGGCTTGTTCAATCTGGCGGATAAATGTAATTACGATCTCTTTCAACTCATGCAAAAGCGCGACTTCTTCGTCAATATCACCTAGACAGTCTCGACACTCCTTTCAAAATATTTGCGTGAAAGGCTTGCCTACTACCCCTCACAGAACCGTACGTGCGGTTTTCCCGCATACGGCTCTTCAAACCAACTTCAATTTCCAGTTCCAGATGTCTTTCGTCAGGTGCGGTTCTTTAACATAATGATTCCAAATCCTTAGATAATCAGGGTATTTCATACTACGTTTCTGGTGTCTTTTATTTAACACCTTGTAGTATTCATACTTTATATATTTCCAGAACTTGTATATCTGTGCCAAATTTCCGCTTACCCCATAATAATTGAAATGCCCTTGTAATGATAACTGGATACGTTTCATGGTTTCGCTGACCGGCTTGTGCATATTGTCATGCAACCATGCCTTGACTGTCTGCTTTCTTGGCTTTCATTTTCTTCTTGCTCGTTCGCACGCCCAAACGGTATTTACCATCCCGGGTCTGCGTGTTGAAGAATGTAAAACCCAGAAAGTCAAAATCTTCTTTTGTCCCTTTGAACCGTCCGATTGGAAGTATTCGCGTCTTGTCCTCCGCCAGCTCCAGCCCGAATTTCCCGAGCCGTGCCTTTAAGGCTTCCATTACCTGCCGTGCTTCGTTTTCATATTGAAACATCAGCAGAAAATCATCCGCGTAACGCACATAATACACTTCACCCTTTGCATTGCTTCCGCAATACCTTTTCGTACCACAGATCAAGCACATAATGCAAATACACGTTCGCCAGCACCGGCGATATCTGTCCACCCTGCGGCGTTCCCTTGTCGCTTTCCTTCCGATCTGTCCCTTCCATCACGCCCGCGATTAGAAACCGCTTCACGTATCGAAGAAAATTCTTGTCAGCGATGTCGTTCTCAAGAAATTTCATCAGCCAGTCGTGATCTACATTGTCAAAGAATCCTTTGATGTCCGCTTCCAGCACATAATTAACCTTCCGCGTCATAATGGTTTGATTTATTTTCCGCACCACCATGTGCGCATTTCGTCCGGGTCTGAATCCATAGGAACAATCCAGAAAACGTTCCTCATAAATATCATTCAATACTCCCGCCATTACGCTCTGTACAAGTCTGTCTTCATAGGCCGGTATCCCCAGCGGTCTTAGCTTGCCATTCGCTTTCGGAATATATGTTCTGCGTACCGGTTGCGGCTTGTAGCTGAATTTCTTCATGCGTGCTATTAAGTCCGCCACGTTTTCATCCAGTGTTTCGCCGTATCTCCGCTTTGTTCACTCCGTCTATGCCGACCGCCTTGTTTTGCAACTGTTTTCGATGTTCTTCCTTGAGACTTACCTCATTGACACGGTTCATCAGTGTTTCCAGCTTCGCATAAGTTCTGGACTGATACCTTATTTCCTTAAGTTCATGTTCCACGTTCTCGTAACCTCCTGTGTTACCCGTGCTTTACTTTGGAAAACGCTGATTTGTTACCCCCTTCGCTCCGCCGGCTTTCACCGGTTTCTTCACTACTATGAGGTAATCCGACTTCTGACAAACCTTCGTTTCGCGCTTGGTTTACAAAACCTTGCTTGAATCTACCGCTCTGCGGCGGAATTTGTCAGACCTCCCAGGTATGCGTGTACTACCTTTGTATGTTCGCCACGCTCTATTGACCCCGGCGGAATCTCCCCAACCTCGCGTTTTCGGTTGGCTCTTGCTGCCTGCTGTGAGAGGAACACATCGGCTTCCGCTTTATATGACTTACGGGGCTGAATCGCTTCACGCTTTCGCATTGCGGCTCTCATACTCCCTGTCCTACGCTTAAACCTTACCTCGCGGCTTTGGCTCCAAGGACTCAGTACCGGTTGTTCGCTAAACTTTTCCGGGTTGGGTCTCTCACCCAACTATATTACACGCACCGAACTGGCGCACCCTCCGTCTACCAAATCCTTTTCCGCCGGATAATTGATACTGTCCGGCGAAGCCACCGAATCACATGGCAAATGAACATAATCATTATCCGATTTTGTGTAGTCAAGCTCCGCAACTGTCGGGAGCTGGCGTAAAATCGAAATTAGTTTTTCAACAATATCTTTATCTTTCAGGCAAGGTATAAACCACTGGAAATATTCGAATTCGTAAGACCCGCTGCCGGAAGCCAGTTCCTTATCGTAATCCGGCGAATTTTCATCCCAATACCGCAGGATATGCTCTATCGGATATTTAATAATATCCTTATATAATTCTTCCGGCACAATCTCTGAATAAAGCGCAACAAACGCTGCAAAACATGCTTTTTCATTGGCATCGTATTTTTTAATTCGTTCATCTTCACTTTTGATCAGAATTATTTCTTCTCCTCTATATCTCATATGGTGGCAATGTATGCCATTGTTGACCTCGGGTTCCACAGTTTCACCCCAATTGCCGATTTCAGGATGATAACGTTCCAATATATACTTCATCATGTTCACTATAACCGGGTGGTCGGCAGAGGGCTTTTTTTTCAAATTAATGATATATCCAATGGCATGTTCCGTGCTTTTTAAGCATGAATTTTTGATAGTCAAATTCATAATTCAATCCGCCGAACCCGCCGTTTTCATGCTGATATTTTGCAAGTACATTCATAAATGCGTTTGTATCACCGTCCTCAAAATTGTAGCGGAACCACGCACGATTGATATCATCTGAATTAGCAAAAATGTAATCGCGAGCTTTTATAAAGTTTTCATGTGTTAGCTTGAGCATGATTTTTTACCTCCGTCTAATATAAAACAAATTCGTTGCTACTATTTCATAAACTCGCTACATTTAACAAATATACTCCAATATTATACCTTAGATAATTCTGATAATCAATTTGTAAAGACATTTCGCGCCGTTAGTGGTTTATGCTTATTTTCAAATACTGTAAATATTATTTAGTTTTTTTAACAATTCAGGGAAAATTAAAAAATCTTCTTGTATTACAAATTGATCAACCGCGCCATGCAATGGTATTTTTCTCAATTCCCCTTGGATGGATTCGTAAATAGTATCTGCAAAATTTTCGCAGTTTATATCCCAAAACCCTCGACCATAAAGTGGTTTTTCAATAGATATGTTTGGAAGTTCGGAATATGAATTATGAAACGCGATTATTTTTTCGATAACCTTTTCAAGATTACTTTTGACTTTCAATACATCGTCAGTTTCAAGACATTTCTCAAGCAATTGTCCAGTTTCATTAGCTATATTCGGCAATTTATAAAATTCTGTTCCAATCCATTTGCACGAACTGGGCGAATATTTTTTATTATACGCTGAAATAATTTTTATCAAAGGAATTATCGTTTTATATATGGCTATTTTTTCTGAAATGGTATCTCTTCTTTTATTGCATAAACCTATTATGTCAATATTCCAACCGATAGTTAGCCAAAGATACGCCATTCTATATTTCCAAACATCTAATGGATAATAATTTTTATATACTTTCAATTTTTCTTGTAAAGTATTATTTGGGTCATAAAAGATTTCGCCGCTTGTTATTTCTAAAAGTTTATTTTCAGGAATACATAACCAATCCAAGTCGCGTTCAGGAGCGAGTATTCCTAAAAAAATTTTTATATATTCGTCATAAATATAAAAATCAATATGTACGAACCCTTCATGTGTAGGTGATAATACACAGATATTTCCGCTTTCGTCAAAATTAAATCTTGTGCTATATCCTAAAAAATCAAAGGGAATATATTTATTTAGAATAGCTTCTAATTCGGGAATTGCATATTGATGTTCCTCGTCAACGAAGATAAGCAGACGCGGTCCCCATTCATGGTCTTTGCTGTACTCATCATCATTTTGCAATACATCAGAACCCCAGCCAATCAAGGCGCAACTATAATTATCTTTAATTAATGGATATTTTTCTTCGATAATATGCTTTACACATTCATAATAATATCGTCTGCATAAATCCAAGCCTTCCACAATCTTACCTCCGCAAATATAAAAAAATTCGTTACAACTACTTCATAAACCCGCTACATATAACAAATATACTCCAACATTATACCTTTAATAATTCCGATAATCAATTTGTAAAAATATTTCGCATCTCCATTTATGTTTGAAAAGCCACCACTCACGAAAAACCGTTCTTTAGCAATATTTTTCAAGTATTCCAAATGATAATTGTTATTATTACACCTTCAGAGATATTTGACAATAACGCGTTCGCTTACTCAACTAACGCATTGCGTGCATTATATAAATTTACGATTACTTTCAAACAGCATAACCATATCGTATAAAACAAATTTACTATACCGCATTATGTTAGAAAATATCTATAATCAAGCGGTAAACTTTTTCGACACAATGGGAGGAATTTTGCTTATTTTCTTAGTCCCTTTTATGTAGCTCTTGATATACGCTTTTTGCAACTGTAGTATCAATACCGTGTTTTACTCCTAAATCAATAATGGTTTGTCCGAAAAGTTCTCTTTCATCCGGCTTATCTTTTAATTCAAAATCTCTTTGAAAGGAGGTTTTCGTCTCATAAGGAAAATTTTTAGCCATTAGGTATGAAGAATCTACGATGTTATCAGGCAATTTAATGTTTTCGGCTTTACTAATTGATTCAATTTCTTTCATTATTCCTTTTACTTTTTTTGAGGATTCTTCATCTTCTAAGACTTCGCCTAATGTCTTGTTCTCACTGGCAGTTACAAGTCCATAGGCAGCAATGAACATGTATTTACTCCAAATGGCCTCAATATGTTTGCTGCTCCATTCAAACTTTATTTTTGCTTTGCTCATCAATTCACATACGTCGTCAGCATTAATATCTTTGTGATTTGGGTCTTGCCCAAAAGTAATCGTACAAGCTCCGCCATTTTGCTCAACAACACCATAAGATTTAATATGTGTTCCAACATAAACACATGCAGGAAATATGATTCCTTTATTTGTTATTTTTCTGATTCTGTCATAAATATCAATGCCGTTTAAAAGAGGTACTATTTTCGTATTAGTATCTAGCTTTGGGAGAATTTTTTTAATGGCATCTTCTAAAGCATACTGTTTTACGCAAATAAAACAGATATCCAGCTTAGGCAGTTCTTCGCAATGATCTGTAGCAAGTGTTGGAATACATTTTAAAATTCCTTCGGTTTTTGTCTTTAAAGTTAATCCATTTTCTTTTATTTCTTTTAAGTGATTTCCTCTTGCGATAAAAAATATATTTATATCTGGTTCGTTATCATTTAGCAGTTGGGTCATTTTTCCACCGAAATAACCGCCTACTCCGCCAACGCCTAAAAAGGCAATATTCTTCATATCGTTTTACTCCTTATACTATATAAACTCGATACATTAATATAATACTTAAAACGCCGTTCCTAACGATTTACAACCACATCATAACATTAGATAATCTTGATAATCAAGTGAAACAGTGAAGTTATCCGCTATGTAATGGTTATTATACAATCATCAACATACGGTTAAATACTTATTAACCACCATTTCGAAGCGCGTTTTCAATCGCTTTCTTTATTGTGATACTTGAGTTTGTAGCGCTTGAAACAGCGTCAACGTTAATCCTCTGTTGCTCCAGAATATCGTTAATAATTCTCTCAGCAGGTTTTCCCCTTTCATTTCTATGTTCCAGTATTTCAATATCAATAATTTCGCTAGACTCCACTGTAACCGAAACTTTTGTGTAAATAAAAGTCACATTGCATTCGCCCAATATAAACGCCATCAGGTATTCCTGACAAATCCACATCATGAATGACAATGTTCCTGACTTGGTTTTGGTAAGCGGCTACTCCTATGATATTAAAGATAATGTGTCCAACGATAAATAAACACGCGCATAACGAGAATATACGGTGTGGTTTTATCTTTTTTATTATTCCGCCGAAAAAAGCAGCTAATATGAACAGCAGACCAAAAGCTCCAGTCAATAGAACAGGAAGCGTTCGTGACAGGAAAAGCGGGGTGGTAAGGATGATATGCAAAACCGAAACCAATATAAACGCAATACACGCTGGGATATGTGTTTTTGTAAAAATCCCCCGCTTTTTCAGAACTCTTTTGTCAACAGACCTCAAGCAGATAATAATGAATAGAATAAATGTGATTATTCCTGTAACCATGTCATGTCCTCCTGATTATTTTAGTGATTTTTCTGTTGATTTTTAAGGGGATTGCATCTTTTTCCCGTGTTCCAGCAAATACAACTGTTCCCACCCGCTTCATACCTGAAATATGTAAAAATTCCTTTATTGCTCTTACCGTACCAGTACTTTGTCCCGCAAGCCTGTCAAAAGGCGGCGGAGTGCTGCATGTTGTTAAAATAAGGTATTTTTGTTTAGGTGATAGCTTTGGCTTTGGTATAAGCCCATCGTTATCGTCCATAACAACACCGACAAGCCTATCAAACATATTTTTAAGCGGCGCGGGAACATTTGCAAAATAAGTCGGGCTTGATACCGCGATTAAATCGCATTCTTTCAATGACCTCTCAATTTCCTTAATATCATCGTCCACAATGCAGAAGCCAGTTTCTTTACATGCCATACAACCTTTGCACCATGCTATGTTTTTTTCGTATAGATTAACAATTTCAACCGTATATCCAATTTCGCGGGCTTTTTGTGCCGCAATGTCAAGCATTTTTGCGGCATTTCCGTTCTTCCTCGGACTTGCTAAAACGGCGAGCATTTTTTTCATATCGTTATCCTTTCCCGCGTGTTACGGATTTTAATAACAATTCAAACCCATCACGCATAAATTGTTCTTTTGTAACACCCATTGCCTTAGTGATATAAGCTTCTTTTTTATTTGCCAGAGTAATTATTCCGCTTATTCCCGCCCAAAGAGTAAATGTCGTTTGCAAAGGGTTTAGGTCAAGACAAAACCGTGTTTTGGATGTATTGTTTTCTATATACTCTTTTATAATCTCGTTTATTTCTTCGCCAATTCGGTATATTTCATTAAGCACTGTCTCGGATTCGTCTTGAGGAAGTTTTATCTCACCCAAAATACTTTCAAAATATAAAGGATATGTGTTATAAAAATCAACCAAAGTGTTACAGACCGCGTAATATCCGTCGGGAAACCCCGAAGCGTTGCTTATGGCTTCTTTAATGCGATTTTTCAATATTTCGATATGTTCTAAAATGATGTAATTATATATTTCTTCCTTACTTTTGAAATAAACATAGATTGTGGATTTGCTGTATTCGGCCTTCTTTGATATATCATCCATCGTTGTTTGGGAAACGCCTTTTTCAAAGAATAACTGTTTAGCTGTGGCAAGTATATTGCTACGATTAAATTCTGATAAACGCTCTTTTTTGTTCATGCAATTATCCTCCCGTCATATCGTCGGTATAATTATCATACCACTGGTTCGATTTTTCGTCAAGAGAAAAAGGCATCGATTGCCTTTTGATTTGAAAATATAAATTTTCCATTAAAGAGCATTTTAAGCCGTAGAGAAGCTAGTGCTTATAATGTACCATTTTTCATTTTTGTTAAGTAGTCCATCATGTTATCATCTTCTTTTTCGTTGTAGGCATATCCGAAACGATTGCCAACAAAAGGCGCTATTATTCTAAACAATTCACAAGCAATAAAAATGGCATTCCAAAAATTATCATAGCTGGCATCAGAATATGTTTTGACATACATACTATATAGGTCTTCAGGCAAGTATTTTTTATAATATTTTCCCCACATTCCAACAGACACAGAAAAGTCATTGTTGACACCTATATACCACTTAATCATAGTTTCGAGTGTATCATGTACTACTTGTATGTACATATTCATGGCATATGTCAGTTCGTCACGTACAATACCTTTTGCAACATTTTGCAGACACCACCAAAAATTGCTAGTGATATCAACATATTGTGCTTCGGTTGGTTCTTTAACATAGTATCCTCTGTCGTTTGATTCGGGTATTTCCGGCAAACATCCATCCTTATCCAAAAGCGGAACAGTAAGAGTATCAATAGTATATTCCTCAAGCATAACTTGCTTCGTGCAAATAGTTAAGTCGATTCGATTACCATCACAAAACAACAAGTGCCAGCCATATGTACGTGTAAAATCATGTTGCGCTCCCCAAGCACAATCATTCAGGTCAGGTTCCTGTATAAGTGCTATTTTACCGAACATTGTTATCCATTGTTTGCTGTTAAAAGGAGGTGCCGAATCATCAACCACATACACAATATCAAAATCCCGATATTTATCTTTTGCAACATTGGGATTTGCACGGGAGCCATTCATGTATACTGCGCGAATATGTTCATTTTCTTTTGCAGTGTTTAATATAATTTCAAACATTTCTTGTTCTGACCGCATTGTATTCCTCTTAAACCAAATATAAACCCGGTACGTTAATATAATATTCAAAACCGCCGCACCTAACGATTTATAGCCACATTATAACACTAGATAATCTTGATAATCAAGTGAAACAGTGAAGTTATCCGCTATGGTCAAGAGTGCTTATTATCCCGGTTTACTCAAATATGCACCAATGTATGCCATACTTATCGGTAATGCCAAAACAATAATCACTATAACCCGTGTTTCCCAGCGGAGTGTGAGATACAGCGTCTTCTTTTAAAACCTCATATATTTTATCAATCCTGTCTCTTTTTACTCCGCGGAAACAAATTTGAAAGTTGTTTCCAAAAACAGTTATTTCTTCAATACCATATTCTATGTCTGAAATGGCAAGTGTTTGACCAAATACATCAAGCTCTGCATGAATAATTATACCTTCTTTTTCAGTGCACTGCCAGTAGATTTCACCGTTTACTTTTGCATCAAATGCTTTTTTATAAAATTCTAACGCCTTACCAGATTCCTTAACATAAAGTTGAATCATTGATTCCATTTAATTCTCACTCCTTTTTTAGAATAATATAAATTCGTTTCTTTATTAACTCCAAAGCTGCAAACACGGAAAATGTTATTCATTACTGTTTGCCGCCATTTCGGCAATTATATTTTTACCTATCAGCACGAGTTCTTTCGCATATTCAAGCGTTTTACCATCTGGGTTAATTAACTTAATCGGTCTACAAGCGCACACCCTGATGTTAAACATTTTTCCTAAAATAATTTTGTTTTCAACACTATGACATGTTCCTTCTACGCAACATCTCGATGTAGTGTTTATATTGGTTAAAATAAAATCCTTTAATTCAGCAGATAAATATTTTTCGCATTTTTCAAACCATTTATTGCGGGAAAACAAATTAAAATACCTTATTGACCATGAGTTTTCAAGGGCAAAACTACCAATCATTTTATTTTTATATGTAATCGCCCAAGAACCATTTATTTTCCTTCCTGTTTTTACTTTCCCTAATTTATTTTTGTTCAAAAAATCGTAAAAATCTAAAAAAGTTTTCAATTTATCTTCATCAAGTGAATTTATCGCAAATTCTTCAATGATTTGGTTAGACTTTTTTCTTTCCATTTTCAACCTCAGATAATATAAATACACTGTTTATTTTCCTAATATCAAAACTGCCATAGATAACAATTTATAGGTTTGGTTGTATTGTAACTATTACGAATACTTACGAAAAAGTAAGATTTTACGCTGTTTTAACTATAAAACCATAATCTATCGTTCATGCCTTCATGTTTTTATTATATATTACAATAATAGTAATTACAAGATTATATATATGTTCATAATATTCTTTCATATCGAAAAACGATCCACAGGTACGAACGACATCTACAGCAAAAACAAAACAGTCACCCCCAAACCGATTGCCTGCACCGCGTCGTGGATGTTGACGATAACGCGCCATATCGTACCGCTCTTGAAAGTTTCCGGCGACTGTGTGATAATTTCCATATTTCGGCTAATTTATTGTTCCATGTGTCCAGAGCGTTTTCGAGGTTGTTAATGAAACGGCTAGCAATTGCGTATTTCAAGACAATTTGTTTGCTTTCAGTCATTAGGCGTACCTTCCCAATTAAAGATAACCTCTCCATGTCAATATTTTATCCGGATGTTTGTGCTGTCCGTTTTGGTACGAAGCTGTATTTTCAATCCGATTCTTCCGTTTCCTTTTTTTCTTGTACATATTCAGCTTTTTCTTGTTCATCAATATTGAACTTGATTGAAGTATATCAAAAAAAACATTGCATGACATTTCATTTTGTATGTATTTTCACTGGACAATATACTTTATTTATTGCCCTTTTGTTTTCCGTTTCTCCCAAAAATCTGTCCTATATCCAAATGACATTCATGTATAACATGGGTGACCTTTGATTTGAAGCCATTTATTTACCTCCAATAATATAAAAGTTTCCACGGAAACTTTAAAGCCCTATTACAAGGGCGTTTTGGCTTATTTAAAAATTCCAACACCTCCACAAAAATGGAGTAACATTACAATATTTTTACATTTCGTCAGAACACTTGACATTTTAAAAATCGCCCAAAAAATCGAACAGGATAGCTTTTTGCTATTACTTTAAACGAAAAAGGTGGTTTTTTATGTTAGGTATTTGGCGCAATCATGCAGATTATTTAAAATTTATGATTAAAAACGTAAACCATGAATTTAATTTAAACCCTAAATCAATAAATTTTTATGAATCCGCATTCCTCAAAATGTATCATCTTAACCTTGATGAAATTAAAAATGATTTCCTACCTTTGTTTTCTGCTACCGGAAGACCTTCTAACCAACAACCTGAAATTTTCCGTTCATTCATCCTTATGAACCATTTTCGCTACGGTGGAATTGATGAATGGATTGCACACGCATCGTCTACTCCTTTGCTTTGTACCTTAGTTGGGGTTACTCAAGACACTTTCCCCGGAGCCTCCACTCATCGTGATTTCATGGAACGCATTTGGCTATCCGATAAACCCAATCAAGTCAAACGGCTTAAATCCAAACCTCGCGGAAACCATGGCAAAAATAAACTTCGTCCGAAACATTCCGGTTCTGTCGCTAATATGGTTGAAATGGCTCTTTCCGGTAAAGTTTTCCACGCCATCCCGGAAAGGCTACTTCAATCCATTTTTATGAAAGCGGCTGTAATCCCATCCGCTAACTTAGGTTTACTTGGCGACATAAATAAACTTTCCGTTTCCGGTGATGGTTCTTGTATAATTTCCCACGCTTTTCCCGGCGGGCATAAAACTTGTTCCTGTTCCGGCAGTTGTTCCTGTCCTCGAAAATTTGCCGACCCTCTCGCTAAATGGGGTTGGGATTCTTACCACGAACAATGGTTTTATGGTTATACCGCTTACTTACTATCCGTTCATAACAAAACTCTTAAACTCGACCTACCTCTATATATAAAATTTGTTGAAGCTTCCAGAAGCGACAGCATTACTTTAATTGCTTCTCTTGCTCACGCAAGGTTTTTGTATAAGGACTTTCTTACTTTCGAAAATGTCCTTGCTGATGCCGCTCACGACAATTATCCCACATACAAATTACTTAACAACTGGAATATCAACGCTTTTATACCTTTAAATAACCGTTCCGACAACAAACTTCAAATTGAGGGGCTGCAATTATCCTCTAACGGCATACCTGTTTGTCCTGACGGTCACGATATGATTAACTGGGGTTACGAATCAAAAAAATCCGTATTAAATATCGTTGCCCTCTAATTACCGGCAAAATTAAATCTTGCCCTTATGACAGTATTTGTAATAAATCCTCTTATGGTAAAATCGTTTATCTTCGTCTTGCTTCTAATCTAAGACTTCTCACTTCAATACCTCGCAGTTCTCCCGAATGGAATGATACTTATAAACTTCGTACCGCTTCCGAACGGGTTAATAACCGTATATTGACAGATTATCGTTTGGAACGACCCAAACGTTATGGTAAAAAGAAACTTGCATTTTTCGCCTTTAGTAATGCAATCAATATCCATCTTGATGCACAAATTAAATTTTCAGATATTTCTGCTCACAATTTGTTTACTTAAGGTAACGATTAATTAAATAGCTTTTTTGTTTTACCTTTTAACTTAGGTTCATTTACTCATACCTTTTTTTCAATATTCAATTCTTTTTATTCTTTTTATTATCATCTCCTTTTTTTAGACCCTTTTTTTTCATTACAAAACTGTTTCCGTGCTTACTCTATAAGATAAATAGCGGCAACCTTAATAAAATGACCACCGCCATTTTTACGATACAATTTAAGTATTAATTATTTTTTTTTACCGGGATTAGTATAGTAATAGTAAGAGGACTGCTAACTAATCCGAATGCTCCGCCTTCATGCAGTTCAAACCCCGGAAATTCATGTCTGTCTCGCGTTCCCATTCGCAATCGTCGTTTTCAAATCCCTTGTTTATTTTGTTCCACAATTCGCCCATGCCTACATCTTTATTTAAGAATGCCGCGTATAAACCTCCCGGCAGTCTTTTTTCATAAAGATATTCGGGAATTTCTATACCTTCCGGTATTGAAATGCAAAAATCATATCCAAAACTTTCACCGCTATCTGTGGGGAGCGTTTCTGTATTAAATCCAAAAAAACGCGCCGTACCTAATGCTTTTTATCTACACAACTACTTTTTGCATCGCAAACAATATACTATTGCCATATAACCACATTTTTCCGCAAAAACTTTATTGGACTTTTCTATATCAAAATATTTATAAATCAAATCTTCAAATTCCTGAGGCAACATATTAAACTTATCTGGTCGCCCCATACATTCCTCAATCAACATCATAACTCTTCCGCTTGGACTTTTGATGTTTGGTATATCAAGCACAAATCTGCCATTAGGCTTCATGATTCTATAAAATTCTTTGATTACATCCTCAATAAAATCTTTTTCATAATATTCAAGTACTCCAACACAATCGCCAATATCGAAATAGCTATCTTCAAAAGGCGTTTCGTGTACACTGCCGCAATGTAAAGAACCTATTGTCAAGTTATTTTTTATAACAAAATCGTTGAGTACTTGAATTGTTTCAGTGCTTATATCGACACCATGATAAAGTGATGACCACTTATCATATCCCTTGGTAATTAGGTTTACTGAACAGCCAAGGTGAATGAACTTCATATCTTTATCAGGTAGCAAATAATTCTTAATGTCTATTATGCTTTCGCTATCAATATTTTTGCCATCACATTCCGATTTCCACTTATAATAATCCGGGTCATTTGTAATATATTCTGGTAAATTATCATATGAAAGAGAATCATTTTGACCATATTCAATAAAATGTCTATCATATGATTTTGCAATCTGGTTTAAACGATTTTCCATTTTGCTTTCGCCGGCTAAGTCGGAGAGGTTACCCTCTCTTTCCCGCCTAAGAACTGTACGTGTCAGTTTCCCAACATACAGCTCAAGCTCTCCTTTCTCCTAATATCTTGTTATACGACATCTGCAAGCCGTAGTCTTTGTATTTCTTTGTAACATTCTTTTACTTCTTCTGTCGTGAGAATGGTTTCATCAGGTATCATTTGAACTTTGAGTTTATTGCAGAATTTATGCATCAGCTCTAAGTTTTCATATTTTCTGATTCAGCAGACTTTTCAATAACCCCTAGCTTTTCAGTAAAGTTTGTAATACTCATATTACATATTGGGCATTTGTAACTTTGCTTTTTAGCTAACTTTTGCCTACTTTTGACACAGTTCCTGTTAAATTCCTGATACCCATGGTGACCAGTATTTTGCCGTTCCTGTAATTATAGGAGTTAATTTGATTACTAATGCAGATACGTTGCTTCTATATAGGTTTTTGCTTTTCTGTGAAAGTTTCTCCTTCACTTTCAACGTACGGGGGATAACAAGTTATATACGGTTTTAATGTTCTAATTCATTTTCATTTTTTCCGGCAGGCATACATTAGGCGGTATATTACTCTGTCCGGGTCTGTATATGCCGATCAAGCATAGTAATCCGGGTATCCAGCGCGCGGCATAATGCTATCCGGCGTTGTTCATCAATTATGGGCGAAACCGAAAAGATATTTGATAATTCGTCTAAAATACCATTAAGGGCGGTTAAATCCAGCCAGCTAAAGTCCTTGACAAGCCTGATTTGATCGTCATGGCTGCTGCGGAACGGTTTGCTTTCCGTTTTTCCATTTGCCTGGATCGCATTGGTAAACTTGTTATACCACATGGAAGTACCACAATCATATATAGGGGCAATACCGAGCCATTCCAGTGTTTCGGCGTTCCGTATTGCTCCGAAATTGTTATAGTGTCTATCTTCGTTGACAATGATATAGTCAACCGATAGCATACGGTCAAGGCTTTCAGCGGCGCCGGGTATCCCTAAATCCCGGCAGCAATCAAGAAAATGCTGATAGGGGGATACGTTGTTTTCCCGTTTTTTTGTCTGTATAATATGCCATGCGCTGACAAGTTCGGTTTGTGTTGTTATAAAATCTTCGCACACACTATATGGCAAACCGTCCTCCCAAATAACCGTATATGGCACATGGGGGATATCCAGGCGGCGCATGACTGATGTAGAAAGCGCCTCGTTAAGTGGTTCCTGCTGCGCCGGATTACTGCCGCCTTTTATTAAACAACGCTTGCCGTCAATGATTTTCCATTTCTTTTTAAGCCAACCGTCTGACGTGTTATCAGGAGAAACAAGGTTGATTTCCACGCCCTCCGGCGATTTTCCGAACAAGGCATTACCTACGTCCTCTGAAAAAAGATTGTCAAAGAAGTTGATTTTTTTCCATTCAAGCGGGTTGTCAGCAGGGTTTACCCAATATTGATCCGATAAACTTAGGCCGTAACATTTCGTTAACAGCTTTTGCGTATAGGGAATATTAAGGATTTCCAGAGCATCCCGGATACCGGATCGGCTTGCTGGAATTGCCCGGCCGTTCCACCATTCGATTAGCTGACTTTTATCTGGGCGGCCGCCGAATACGCTGATACCTACGGGAATATGGGCGGGTTGAAGCACCTCGCCAACCTTTAAAATAACCGCGCTGTCGTCGTCAATTTCAATTTCCGCAACGGCCATGTTCTTGTGCATTAAGATATACTGCATGATTCCGGCTTCTCCTTTCCCGTAACTTTTCAAAATGTAAATGCCATGTATGATTAAAAATTAAAGTAATTATTAATTTATTATACACTGTTTTTTTGTTTTTTCAATTACTTTCATCCGGTTTCAGAGATTTCGACCCATACACTGCATTTTGCTCTATCCTCCGCTCTACCAAATTTTGCGTATATATCGCAACTATGTTTTTGAGTTAAACTAATAATATTTTTCATAATATTGAAAATTTCATCTCTATACACTTTTTCCACTTCATCTAACAGCCTAAAGGTTCAATATTGACAATTCCCTATAAGTATATTCTAATTTTTATTAAGAAAATGAAAGAAATGATATAACGAAAATTTATTAGATCAAAATTAAAAGCACCTAAAACATTACTAAAGTTTTCCGATAAATGGAATTTTATTTTTGCGGTTTAGTTTTCGCTCCATTATTAATTCTAATATCCAGTATTATTTGAAGTGGTTTACTTGAGTTTGATTTTTGTGCAAATCTTATAATTTCAATTCATCTAGTTTCGCAATTTCCTACACCGTCGTCATTGCACCAGTAAACACAATAGCATTTACGTTATGCTTATTAGGTATATCAGTTGTCCTTGCCAAAAGAACCAATTTCAATTAAATTTCCATCAGGGTCAGCTACATAACTCGTGCGTTGTCCCCATGGCATGTTTGCAGGCTTCATAACAAGCTTTGCTCCTCTTTGTATTAGCCGATTAAATTCTTTGTCTACATCGGTATATCCGGGATAATCAAGCATTATTTCCATAGTTCCGTTTATTTTACTTGGATAATCAAGTTTTAATGAAATCATTTCCTCAAAATCTTTTCTGCAATATAGCATTAAATGATAACCATCCCTATGAAATTCAGCAAAAGATTCTCCATCCCAATCAAGATGACCGCCTGCTGCAAATGCTTTTGTATTAAAAACGTCTTGGTAAAATTTAACTGATTTATATATATCAGATACAAATAAGCCTACTGCGGCAATTTTCATAATACATATCTCCTTTGAAGAGAATATAAAATAAATTCGTTGCTACTATTTCATAAACTCGCTACATTTAATAAATATACTCCAATATTATACCTTAGATAATTCCGATAATCAATTTGTAAAAACATTTCGCGCCATTAGTGGTTTATGCTTATTAGACGCGGTTAAGAATATCATTTTTTCGTATATCCGTAATTATTTTGATACAATCAAATGTCGCGGTATCGGGATTGTTAAACCATAAAGTATCTGAACAGACGTTGTCAAATCCCTTTCCGAAAACGATTCTACGGTGTTTTTCCGGGTCGCATTTTGCGCCGCAGTTTACGCATGATGTCATATTTGCCCAGGCAACTTCTTTGATATGTTCATCCACAGTCATAGCTGCGTGTTCGCCCAAATCGCCGTGAATTAACACTTGCATCCAAAATTCGGGAATATGAGAAGGAAAAACATTTATATAACACACAATTTCACCTTTTTTCTTGGCAAGCCAGATATTTTCGCCCCATTGGGTATCATAGCAAATAGAGAAATCTCCGGATTCATCGCCCGCTCTTAAATGAGCGACAAAATCCAATGCGTTTTGCTGCGTTGTCCCTGTGAGTTTTTCATGTATGACATCTTCGAGTGCGGGTGTAGTGTTTTCGTTGGGTGAGTTTTTCATTTAGTTTCCTCCAATATCAAATTCATTCTATATTCGATTAGTCGTTTCGTATTATCCATCGCTTCCCCGGTGGGATTATATATACGCAGCGGCCAGCACCCGCATCCGTTGGGGTTCATATACCCTGCCTTTTGTTCGTTCAAGTTTTTAACCCCCTTGAGATGGAAAGAACAAAAGCAATGCCCGCAGCTCCTTGCGTATATATGATCAAATATAAACGACTTTAAATCACAGTCTTCCATGCTGTAGTAACGTTCTAAATAATTACTTCGTCTGTGGCAAAAAAACCAAGACCCTTTAAGAGGATGAGGTTTGCCAAATATACGTTCATAATCTACGTTTTCATCATAACAATATATCTTGAGAAACCCTAACTGTTTGCTTTTGTATTTTAACTCCCATGAATTGGCAGAAACATATCTGATGTTAATTTTTTTAGCTCGGATAAAAGCCAAAAAGTTAAAAATATCGACGGTTCTTTCGACGTTAAGAAAATCCCTAGCGACATCTTCGGGTTTCGGCTTAACTTTCTTTTGCTCTTTATAAAAAGAGATTTCGATTTTCTCTGACATCTTTTTTCCTCCCAAAATATAAATAGCACTAAACCGCTACGCGGTGGCTTACCAAACTTGACATATATAATATCAAGTTATATCATAATTCAAGAACCTTGACAACCAAGAGCCACGAATGCCTCAAAAAAAGGCCGGAACGATACCGGTGAGGCTTTATTTATTGTACCTTTTTCTGATTGAGCGTCTTTCAGAAACCCTTTATTCCGGGCATCTTGCCTTGTCATCCACAAGTTTTTACATAAAAACTAAGTAATACTTTTTCCATAGTCCGCGGTTTCGTGCAATTTATATTTTATAAAAAACCCTTGACTTTGACGTCGTGTCGTACTTTATACTGACATCGAAAGGTGGTATCTATATATGAATTTAATGACCATAACTGAAATATCAAAAAACTTTAATATCTCGACTCGGACTCTCCGCTATTATGAGCAAATCGGTCTTTTACAAAGCACCAAGAAAGACGATTATGCCTACCGTACTTATGATGATGCGACTGTACTGCGCTTGCAACAGATTGTTGTGTTGCGGAAGCTGCGCATTCCGCTCAAACAAATCGTCACAATTCTCGAAAGTGAAAATGCATCGGAAATTATAGAAACTTTCCGGCAGAATCTGAATGAAGTGGATGATGAGATCACAGCGCTTTCTACGATCAGAACGATTTTGAATACATTTATAACTCGACTTAATGAAAACATGCAGCTTGATATTAAGGTGGGTTTGCTTGATGATATATCAATATTGGATATTGTTAATTCGTTGACTGTCACTAAAATAGCGTTTAAAGATGAAAAAACGATGGGAGATTTAAGCCAAGCAAGCGAAAAGTTAAATAAATTATCAGATAAAGATGTCAGGATTATTTATTGCCCTCCTGCCACGGTAGCGAGTGCCCGGTGTGTAGGCGGCGAACCCGAACATGACACAGATATTATCATGTCTAAATTCGTGAAAGACGTGGAGCTTTTCAAAATAAACCCTGACACACGATTATACGGGTTCAATAGTCCCGATCACGTTGACGACAATTATATACATGGATATGAGGTGTGGGCAACCATTCCGGATGATCTGGAAGTACCGGAGCCGCTTGTTAAAAAAACCTTTACCGGCGGGCTGTATGCTGCCCATACAAGCAAGCCTATCAACTTTGATGAGTGGAAATTATTTTATAACTGGTTTTTTGAAAATGAAGATTGGGATTATGATAAACGCGAACCGCTCGGCATGGACGGCGCTTTAGAAGAACATTTTAATTCGTATAATCTTTACGGTCTAAAAAATTCCAAAACAGCGAAACTTTCGCATATTGACTTTTTGATTCCCGTTAAAGAAAAGGAAGTGAAATAATGGAGTGGAAAGATAAATATACAAAGAAAATGAAACCGACATACGATGAGCTGTTAAAATTTCTTGAACCCGATATCCGCGAGTTGTTTTTGCATTTCGACCGTGAAGTGAATGAAAAATTTAAGGTTCATAATAAATATCACCGCTATAGTAATACCTCCGGTTGGACATATGGTTTTGGGCGAAATTACAACTGCGAATTGTTCTCGGTGACTATTCAGGGCGATAGTTTTAAAGTGTTAGGTTTGCAAGTAAAAGACAAAAATTCACTGCAAAGCACAATTGATAAAGTGCAAAAGGCTTATGATAAAGGCTTTGAGGAACGGTATGAAGCCATTTGCGCGAAGCGGCGGTCAAAGCAGATTGAACGCTCCAAAAAGCGGGTAGAACATGAAAAGCTGGAAATGGAAAAAACGCTTGAAACGGTTGATCCCGAAAAGCTTAATCAATTTAAATGGTGCAAGAAGATCGCACGCAATACGTTATTAAAGCTTTATACAAGCGAAGCAAAAGGGATGCTTGACACAGACCTGCTTGATGAAGTCGGTTTTGCTTTTTACGCGCGATGCAAACAGGCACACGAAGCCCGTGATTGCATGGAAAATGGACAAATACTCTGTCATTATTGTGGCACAGTTCTTGATGCCAATTGTATTATAACCGGCAGTTATACCCCTTTTTCAAAAGATAATTTACCGGTTCATTGTAAATGTGGGTATTCGTATACTTACCGTGAATACCGCCGTAGTTATATGGCCGTTAATATGCCTGGTAATCGCGCGACATCAATATTTGAACACTTTGAGAAAAATGGCTGGTTTGCAAAGATTCAAACGAAAAAATGCTGCTGATTGACTGGCTAATACACGAGTGCCATGTTACGCTAATGTCAGGAGCAAAAGGTAAAAGTGTATGTGAAAATTTGATTGAAGGAACAAGAAAACAAATAACTGATTTAATATTAAAACTTGCATATGATAACCCTTCAAAAATTTAATGTTAACTACACAAAATAAGCACAATGCCGTACGCTAGTCAAAAAACCACTACTTCGTAAGTTTCGGCATTAGTGACAGCATAAAACGACTTAACAATCGTTAGATGTGGCGGTTTATGATTGACAGTGTAACACAGCGAGTTTATATACTCTGGTGTTGTGGCATAATAGAATTATGCCACAATTTTTAGTATCTTTTGTACTGGACAATTGTACAGTAATCGAATTGTGATGAAATGGTAAAACCTTCCGGCATCAACCATGAGAATATATCCATGTTAATTCAATCCGCACCGCTTATAATAATTTCACAGTTACCAGCAGAATAACCACCTAAAAGCTCCGCCCATAAATCTATATATTCGTCACTCATCAATTCATCAAGCTGCGCCCTTTGGTCGGAATTAAAATTATATTTGTTCGCCATATCCAAATAACTCTTATGGATAACGGTAATCGTCAATACGGTTTCGTTAAAGGTTTCGGTGGTCATAACTTCGTTTCCGTCTTCATCGGTGGTCGTAACGGTGCGTTCTTTCTCAACCGTGACAGTTGAGTGTGTAACACTGTTCATATGCCATATGATGGAACGTAAAATATCAACCTTTGAATCGTCTATTGTGACAACTTCTGTGGCGTTATCCGGGTCTGCCGTGACTTTTACGGCGTAAACCGCCAATACCTCATTCCACTTAATACCCACTACACCGTCAGATGAATTAATTTCAACAATATCATATGGGTTATCGTTCTGTATTTGCTCTATCCGGTCGTAATATTCCGTGTTCATTTCCGACATAACCTGTACAATTGTTCTTCCGGTTGGATCTCCGGTATTTTCGCCAGTAAAGAATATACCAAAAACAGAACCGGCAAACAGAGCAACCATACAAATTACCAAAATAATAACAACAGCAACCCCTCCCCCCGCGGCAATCAAAGCAACTAAACTTTTTACAGCCGTAATAGTCGCCTTAACCGCTGCTTTTGTTGTTACAACGGTGGTTTTAGTAGTGGTACGGGTGACCTGCGCTGATACTTTGGCAGCTCTTGCAGATGCTTTTGCCGCCGCCCTTGCTGCTTTTTCGGTGGCTTGCGCTGTTTTAACGGTTGCTTTGGCGGTCTGATGAGATTTCTTTGTCGTGACCTTTGTTGATTTTTCAGCGGTTTTAATCGTCTTTTGTACCGTTTTGGCCGTGCCTTTGGCAGCGGATTTTACGGTTTTTTTGGAAGCCCTGACAGATTGATTGACGGCTTTTTCTGTTCTGTGTGTATTTCCTATGGTTCCTACTGTTCTTTCGGTTATTTGACTGATGCGGCTTGTGCAACAAGAGGTATCTTGAGCCTGTTTTTTAACCTTATGTGTAATAGAATTTTCTTTCGGCAGGTTGGCAGCTTTTTTCGCCTCATCTGCTGTGTCCTTTACTTTTATCCCTGTTTCTTTAGTTTTAATCGCCGTATCTGGAACGTTAATGGCATTTTTTCGCAATGTCGGTGGCGGTATCGGCAGTATCAACCACTCTATCGGGCGTATTTTCTGCGGTCTTAATTTTTTTCTTTTCTTTGTGCTTTCGGCGTATTTCCTTGTATTTATCAACAGCTTTGCCGCTTTGTCTTTTTACTTGATACATAGTTTCGATTGCTGTGTCCTCAGCGCCGTGCGTTATCCGATCTGAAGCGTACTCGGCGGAAGAATCGTATTCCGGCGATTGTGTATGTTCGGCTTGTCCCTTTGAACGGGTAAAAGCATTTTTCATGTGGGTAGAAATTTTATTGCTTTTATCTAAAACCTTGATGTCTTTGATATCCCGTTTTCGACACTTGTTAGATGATAAAAAGCCGCTAACCCTTATAAATACAGGGGATTAGCGGCTTTTTATGAATCTATAAAATGTTGTATGTAAACTCTACTTTAAAATTTTTTTTATTATTTTATTCAATTCTTTTGGTTTATAATGAAGCCTGTCCAGATTCAGGGATGTCAGTTCCGTCAATGCATCAAGTGCCTTGCTTCCGTTATAGAGTGCCATATATTCAACATCATGTACATTGGTAACATTCATGTTTTTCAATGTACTAATCAGGTTTTCAGGTGTCACATGTGTATTCTGGTCATCAAGTTTGGTTTCCAGCAAACGGAATACCAATAATGCAGTATAGCAGATCATGAAGTGTGCCTTGATGCGGTTTGGTAATCTATGGTTTACAGGTCTCCCGGCGAAGTTGGTTTTAATAATCCGGAAACACTCTTCAATTTGATATCTCTTGTGTGACACTGCCAGTATATCTTTAGCCGGGTCGTGAAGATTTGTAGCTACAGCATAATAGCCATCATATTTTTCTTCATCAGCGATCTTTGTTTCGTCTATCACATATTCAACGGTTGCTTTTTCACCAGATTTTGTGCAGGTGACTCTTTTCATGAATCTCTTTACATCATTCGATTATTTTTTATTTCTTCAGGATCTTTCATGTCTAACAGTTTCCGTGCGCGTTCGACCTGCCGGTTACGTACAGTTCTCTGGTATTCCATCATTTTCCGCGAAAAGGTTATGATTAACTGTTGCTTCAGAATACCGGTTGCTTTTACACGTTTGGTTCTGCCATCTTTTAATATCTTTTCTTCATATAATCCAAGGTCGACTGCCATATCTGCGGAAATCACTTTATAAGCGAAGTCATTGTACAAACCTAGGTTTTCTTTTTTGGTGTCTGTCAAAATCCTTCAAACTGTTGATTGTTACAGGGGAGTCATCGGAAAGCAGATGATAGGCAAAGTCATTAAACACAGCCTGCTTCAAGGTGTTGCTGAGTTTTTTGATTGACTGTGTAACAATAAAAGCCCTGCCTCCCATACTGTTGAATTTGCGGATGTTATAGGAACCCAAACCGGCATCTGCGCAATAAATGAATTTGGCACCATCCAGCATTTTAAGAACCTCTTTTTCCAAAGGAACAGCAGTGATCTGCTCACTTGTATTTCCGGAATGCAGGCACATGCTGATCGGAATGCCTCTGCTGTCCATGAAAAGTCCCATTTCTACAATAGGGTTCGGGCGGTGCTCCTTACTTATGCCGTATTTTCTCAAGCCATTGATAATCTCACCGGTAACTTCATCAATCACATCTTCGTCCGGTTGCTCACATTCAAAATAAAAATTCGTACAATCATAGTAGAGGACGGAGGTGTCCCGTTTAACAACAGAGTTGCTGTTCTTGTAAAGCCATGCCAAATAATCGTCATAATTTTTTTCCAATATATCCATGAACCTGAGAATATGTTGGTAATCAAAATCTGGTTGCTCATAATAGGAAGGCAGGCGATCCCAGGTGGCATGTTTGGAATTGGGATCCAAGATTCTTGCATAAGTAAGGAAACGTAATATTGTAAAACAGTCGTAGGTGACTTTTTGGTCGATGTTTTTTTGCTGAAAGAATTCTTTGAGATTAAGCTCTTTCATGAGGTACTGAAGTATAAAATATCCGATATTCACCCAGTTGGAGGCTGATGATTCATCGTCTGTACGTTTAACCTTTTCGTTAAAATCAGCAGTTAAGTTAAAGGTGACCCTACCAACACGGTACTCCTCGTTCATTTTTCTGATTTCTTCCCTCACATAAGCTTCCGGATCATCTGTTATCATCGATAACTCGGAATGTTTACCGAAGTTTTTACATTTCTTGTTGTAGTTTTCTTGCCATTTCGGATTCCTTGTTGAGCGTAATAGGTAGGATCCTTGAGACGTTTATCATAATATAGTTTCATAAGTGCAGCACCTCTTAAACATTATAACACAAACATACAGCACATACAACATGTAAAAGAATAAAATTTGACAAAAAAATACAGGCTTTATGCGACCTGTAGCGATTTTTTCTTTATGCAACTGTCAAACTCCCGGACATAATAAATAATTGTAGTATGTAATTTATAATATTTAGTATTTACATCTTGAAAATAATGTAGTAATATGTTAGAAAATAAAACATATGTATTAAGTGAACAATTTACGCGGATCGCATAATAAATCGTAATTAGAAAGGATGGGTTATCTGTATTAATGAAACGGAGGCAGCAATGAATATTAATCTTGTACTAGGTGAAATTTACGATACAATTAGGTTCTTTGAAATCTACTTTAATTACGATGAAATCATAAAGGATTTAAAGAATCGCAATTACGATATTGAAGGTGCGCTAAAATGTTATAATGAAGTAAATAAAAATATAGAAATCTCACCTCATCTTCATGCTTTCTTTGACTTAAATAAAAATGAAAAATCATTATTGACAAGTCTATTTATTAGTCAAATAGAAAAGATAAAAACTATAAATGATTATTTGATTTTATTAAAAAATAAAAATTTGATTATAGACAACTTAATTGACTATTATTGCGAAGTATTAACGCTGCATGAGAAAGAAAAAATAAGAAAAGACTATACTGGAAATAATGTTTTACAACAAATATATGACCTAAAAATAAATAGCAAATCAAAAGTAAGTCTTGCATTTATTTTTGATAATTATGAAAAGTATATTAATTTACTAATTAGTGCTATAGTTGATATATCCAACAATATGGTATTGTTATATAAAAATAAATATACGTCTATATTAGGATTTAGTTTAAAAGAATCCTATTTGAGTAAATTAAGAGATATAGCAAAAATAGATAACTTTGAAAATGCAGAATACTGTATATCTTTACTACATAGTTATTCATATAAAATAATAAATAATAAATATTTAATTTTAGGAAATATGTATGAGGAAGTTTTAGATAAACAATATTTATTTTTAAATGTAACTATAAGTTCGTTTTGTGATATATTTTCCAATGAGTTGAATATTTTAATTATAGATATCATATATAAACAAAAAAAGATTCATACTGCAGGTATAATAAAATTATTACCACCAGGGTATTCAACTGCAACAGTATATAGATTAATAGGTAATTTAACTGATGAAAAAATATTAAAAATAGTTGATAATACAAACAAAGAGATCTATTATTCTCTAAATACGGATTATTTTGAAAATGCAAGAAATATTAATTTTGATTCAAAAAATCAACTCAATAAAAAGTTGGATGACTTTGTAAGTATAATAAACAATTACTATATGAATGAAATATTAAATATCATTAATTTAAATTCCAATATAAGCGGATATGAGATAGTAAAACGACTGGATTCTTCAAGTTATTCTTCATCATCTATCTATAGATTTATAAAAATATTATATTTAAATAATTTAATTTATATATCTGAACAAAAATATCGATATAAATATTACTCTATAAATCGTAATTATTTTAAAGAATTAAAAAAAACAATGAATGAATATATAAAATATTATGAAAATGAAAACTTAATATTAAACGAACTGGAAAAGTATCTGGCTATATATTTTTAAAAGAGGACGTATAAGCAACCGTGTAAATGGAAATAATCTCCAATATAAAACTTAAAGGAGATTAAGAACATGACACAATTAAGTGAAAAAGAAATGCAATTGGTAGCGTTAATCAGCGAGGAATGTGCAACTCCCGCAGATTTAACGAAAAAATTGAAA
>JALQSN010000582.1:0-31585 GCA_023690525.1 Holotrichia oblita | reverse complement strand
AATGTTCTACTTCCAATTCAGGAGAGAAGAAAAGTCATATTTGCATTAGGTAGTGTATTAGAAATATTACCTTATGAGAAAAGGGAAAAAGCATACTATTTGTCAAAGTTCACAGTTTCTGTTGTTAGTGGACTTTTTGATGGTGCTTTAACTTTTTTATGGGATGAAACTGTACAGGCTCTGAGACGTTTAGCGATAGGATATGACTTGCAGTTTTTTTATTCTATTGCAGAACAAATCTCAAATAGGTACAAAAACTTAAATTCCGAAGAAGACATAACTCTCATTTCGGAATTTGATTTGCTCGAAATTTGCCGAAGAATAGGTTTACTCACAGATGTGGCGTTTAAAACCCTTGAAAATGTAAATTATTTGAGGAATCATGCAAGTTCAGCTCATCCAAATGATAATGAGTTAACAGGTTATAAGATGGTTTCAATTGTCGAGGATTGCATAAAGTTTGCTATCAATGCACAACCAGACCATTCCTTAATTCAGATTAAAACATTATTTAATAATGTAAGAACAATAGCTATTCCGAATGATGATATAGAATCTATAACTGATGAATTGATTTTATTACCACAACGTAGGTTAGATGATTTTTTATTGTCTCTATATGGAATTTATTGTGATAGCAGACAAGAGCAAACCACATATTCAAATATAGAGAGGCTCGTACCTCGCCTTTGGAGAGCATCAGGTGATGAAACTAAATATCAAATTGGCTCAAAATATGGGTTATATAGGAAAAATGGTGCTGTTGATAAAAAAGAGAAAACACAAAGGTTTTTAGAAATAACAAACGGATTATTATTTAAGGATGAAGATAGTTTATCTGCCGAGTTAATTGAAAAATTACAAGATTTAAGGTCAGCACATTTTGGATTTAATAATTTTTATAATGAATACTCTCATGCGAAAAATATAGCAGAATCTTTGCCCATAAACGGAATCCCGGATTCAGTAAGAAAGCAATTTGTAAAAATCATATCAATGTGTTATGCTGGCAATGGTCTTGGATATAGGGAAGGTGTAGATGAAGGAGCATTATCATACTATACTGGTTTTATTGATAAATTTGAATTTAAGGAAGTAAAAGAGTTCATATATCTATTTCAAGATGATGAATTTGTAATAGACTTTTATAAAACAAAAGTGGATAGAAGGGTTAGAAAGTTATGCACTACTTTAAAGACAAAAACAACAAATATTTTTATAAATAAGGTGTTAGACTTAATGATTAACTTTCCATCGGGTGTACTGCATAAAGTAAGCACTACAACAGATTATAAAAATTATATTAAAGACATCAAATAAAGTGTAGGCAAAATTACTTAGTTTTTGGGTTTTTCTAAATTTATGTGGATGACTTCATATAATCTCTTTGTGACCATTGATTTCTAAGAATTCACTATGGGCGGGCAACCATAAGCCACCCACACGTTTTGGGAATATCCATAAAAATCAATATTTGTATTTTTTCTAAAAACGAACTATCTTCCCATTATAAGCAGAACGAAACTGCTTGCGCAGTGGAAGAGGCAATGATATAATGTGCGAAATCCCCAAAATAAGGGGAAAATCATTTAATCCCCATAGCAGTCTCGTTCTGACAAAAAAACAAAGTTCGGCCCCATGTTACTTGGCATGGGGCTTTTTCTTTGCCGAACTTCGC
Source organism: Holotrichia oblita (assembly GCA_023690525.1). Taxonomy (NCBI): domain Eukaryota; kingdom Metazoa; phylum Arthropoda; class Insecta; order Coleoptera; family Scarabaeidae; genus Holotrichia; species Holotrichia oblita. Next base: position 29,907 of record JALQSN010000582.1, on the reverse strand, counting down.
TTTTTTCCTAAGATCATAACGGACATTGATTTATAAAACACCAATTAACCTTATATAGTCATAATTTGCATCTACGTTTGTTGCTTAATATATACCTAAGTGCCATAGAATTGGTCATAACCCCATATAAGAGTGGCTAATAGCCACTCTTATATGGGTAAATCTTTTTGCTTGCTAGTACAACAGTTTCCACTAACGAGGCCAAACACGCAGCCTCTCTATTTCCTCAAGGGTTAGCCCAGTAGCTTTAACGATTTGGTCAAGTGGCAGGTTCAACGCTAAAAGGTTCCGAGCTATAACAAATCTTTCCTCTGTTTGACCTTCGGCTTTGCCTCTCTGCTCCGCATTGTGTAAGGCCTGAGCCTCATCATGCCGAGCTTTTGCACGTAAGCGTTCCCTCTCACGAAACTCCGACGAAGCGGTAATAGTGTAATAAGCATCTATAGCTTTACTCATAACCGGCACCTCCAATGCTTTAATTTTTTCTAATTCCTCTGCTGTCTCTGCTTTGAACAGAGACAGCCATAATAGTAACATATTATTTTCGCTGACCTCTTTAGGCAGCTTCGGCAGTTCAAAGAAATGGAAAACCATCTTGTCCGACAATAATTCGTGTCGTGTAACTTCACGAGGCTCGAATTCTGAATGAAACTCCTCACAGGTAAACTGATTGAAATTTATGATACTGATGATGATTGTACGTGGCAGCACGGAATATCCTTGACCTGCCGGAAGAGCGGTTGAAAACTCCCTTGCCCAGTAAAACATCGCTCGTTCGGGATAATCGCCTTCGTCATCAACTTGAATCTCAATGTCAACCCTTTGTCCGTTCACCGTCATATTGATGTCGAGTCGGCAAAACTTATCACCAAGGCTCTCCGGCGGCATTTCGGGATTTCTTATCTGAAATTGGGTAATACTCTCAAACGAGATTCCAAGCAACTCTGCCACGAGCCGCTTTAAAAGTTCAGGGTACTCCACAAATAGCATTTTGAATAATGTATCGGTCTTAAATGTATATTCGAGTTTGGTCATGGTTACGCTCCCTTATATAAACACTTCTCCACCATTAGTATACCACATAGCTGCGGAAATTTCCATTTTTCTATAAAAATACTTCAAAATCGAACATACAAACGTCATGCATCTGGGGGTGCGGAAACCCAACACTCCTCCCGCTCGTCACATGTACTCATACAGATTGTCTAACTTTTTAATATCATGACGCTTGCTGATGGTGATAGGCGCGACCTCAATATCAAAAAAAGCTTTCATCACTTTATCAATCCTGCGATAGTTCAAAGCTTTTTGCGCCAGCAGCAACGACTTTTTCTCAGGTACTAGCTCTACTAGCCATAACATCCTACGCCTAATTGTCGCATCCTTTACTTTCGTCCTGATAATCTCTTCAGCTTTATCTTTCTTATAAAAATTGCCACAGGGCACTATCCTCAGAAATGTATCAAAAAATATTTGCTGTCTATTGTCGTGCAGGTCGGCTATCTGTTTGGATATACAGGATTTATTGGTATAGACTCGAATGGCTTTCGGTTTCGTCAGTCTAACCTCTGATCGGAGCAGACCCTCACAGTTCTCCGGTATAGATTTTTGTCCGCTACTAAAATATTCATCACTTGCCTGCTCTCCAAGCATGGATTCCAAATCGTATAGCATAAATTTAATGCCGTTGCTGTTTCCATCAAGACAGAAACTATTGTCATCATCCAGCCAATTATTTCTTGACGGCGAAAACCCTTTGACCTTTCCGACGCGACGTAAGACTTTCAAATAGGCAAAAACCTTTTCGCTGCTGTGAACATCAATATCAACTGTTAGCCCCATTCCTGATAATTCAAAATCGTCTAACTGATATTTGTTATTAAAATAATCGCTGACACGCTTCTCCAGTTTCCGGGTCAGCTTTTCCGGGTTCGGTTTGTCGGTGTCCAGCAGTCGGCATGGGTTCACAATCAGTTTGATGTTCTTTTTATACTGGCTATCGCAATATATAATCGTTAGTCCCCTGGATGTAAAAGTGTGATCAGCAAATTTATCTTCGTCAAAAGACTCCAATGTGCTGTAAAGCTTGGTCAAAGAGTTTACTAAATTTATCTGAGTCAATAGTCAATGTAAGCTCAAATGCGGTTTGCAGGAACATATAAAATACCTCCATTTACAATTATTTTTTACATAATTGTTATAGAGACGACACTTTTTATCATACTGTTACCTACAGTTGGCTAATGAGATGCAATCCCAGTATTATATAGTGACCACTTTTTTGATAATCAAACTAATCCATATAAAAATAACCTTTAGACGAACATATAATTAAAATAATCCGAGAGAGGGGAAGCAACCAGCGTAACCGGATAGCTACGCCGGTTATATTTTAAGATTTTCTTTGTTCCACTTCGACATCATATTCCGATTTTTCATGACCGCTTGCGAAGCGGGAAATTGGAATACAGGTTTATGGTACAAGGACACCTCAACAATCTGGCTCTGCCCACGGCTTATTCTAATTCACTCTCTATCATCCAGAAATGGAATTTCCTCAACACTTCATGCTCCTCGCCAAAGGTAGTGAAGTGGAATTTATATCCATTATGAACGACCTTGCAGGACTTCATCTTTGCGTCCGCATCAATGTCTATGCCGAGGGTAAAGGGCAGTAGCTTATAGACAAACTCAACTTGATATGGTGTACCAACCACATCAATATTCCGGCCTTTGAGATGGTCGCAGCCAATGGCATTACCGAAATACATGTCGCCAATACCGTACTTCTTAAAAGTAATCATATGCTCAAAACCCAGACCACTTTTTAATTTTATCAAGTATGCCGGGGTTGAGTCTATAGATGATCTGCTCATAGACTTTTCGGGATACTGATTCAGGACACCTTCGTATCTTGCCTTCTTACATTCGTAAAACTTTACATTTTGCTTTCCGAAGCAATATTCGCAAATGTCCTTGTCCACAGTTGCGGATACCATGATATACTTTATATCACTGAATTTCAAGGTTTCAAAAAGACAATAGAATCTTCTGAAAGATTATCCTCTTCGGAGGCTTTTCTATAAATAAAACGCTCTGCTAAACAAAATGACAGTATATCGGTGAGGGCCGATATACTGTCAACATCCTCTTTTTTGTGATCTGTACCGTTATCGTCTGTATCATCACTCCATTCAAAACTTGGCATCTCCAACAAACTATCCGTTTTAATGGCTTTCAGAATCTTTCTGACTTTACTGGCTAATAGACGGTGACAATGTTTTCTGTTTCGGCCAAAAGCCGCCTTTTGAAAAATCTTTTTCAATAACGAAATGGGTATCTCGCACTGGTTAGAGGCTACACTGCTGAGAATGATGTCCTCATCAATTATTACAGCATCATATTCAGCGAGGGCTTTTTTCCCCATACTCAATAATTTGCGGTGAGTTGTTACAGTATGTCCTTTATGCTCCTCATACTCTTTTTGTCGTTTCAGATACTTCTGGAGGCATTTAATATCTTCCTCTTCAGCCATCTTCGAAATAAATTTATGAACTTCTTGATGCTGTCCGATTTTCCGTAAGTAGCATATGTGTCCCCAAACGTCATCGGGCATTTCACTTTGTATCTCGTCCAGCGACGGCGTTACCATTATTTCAATACCTTCTGACGTTGCTCTAACCTTGATTTCCTGTTTCAGTTTATTTATAGGGACAGCAATTAAGAGTCTCTTCTCTATAGTTTTCATTATTTCAAAAATCAATTGAGTCTTTCCGGCAGCAGTCTGAGCTTTGATGATGTGCCACAATTTGCGATTAGAGAATATGGCATCTAGGAGCATTTGCATTAAATCGGTTTGGACTTCTTCGATGCTATGATACACCTCTGTGTAGTTAGCCACCCTTTCCATTGTACCGCGTTTCGGTTTGACAGTTAATAAAATATTTCTTGCATGACTACATATATCCTTATAGGGACAGAACATTTCACAATGCTGTGGATTATAATTATGCTCCTTGTTATACTTAAGATAGAAGTCAAATCTTTCTTGTGTAGATCGGTTATAGTAATCAGGATATCTGGCGAAGATTTCTTTGAAGTAATCCATTCCAGATTCAACATGAATGATGTTAGTGGATATACCCCATAGCTCAGGATAATAGAGCCACCTTTCACCTGATTCAAATTCCCTGAACAGCTGACAACCTTTACTAAGTTCCGGCAGGAAGTCGGAACGTTCACCTGACCGTTTCGGTCGTTTATTGTCCACAGAAGTCTTGGTACAACCATCATCAAGATTTAGACGGTAATGTTGACTTGGTAAATTTTTGCCAGAATCCTTCATTAATAGAATAGAGTTTGGCAAATTTTTACCATTATTGGATGTACCCAGAGCTTCTGTTGACTCTTCTTCAACAGAAATATCCAGAAGTCCCTTTTTGGTCAACCGGATTCCATGCTTCTTTGCAAACTTCTTCACATGCTGCTTGTAGTGGTGAAGTCCTCTTTCATTTTTCAGATAATAGGTCATGTTCCGCAAGACGGATTCAGGGTCGATTGTTGGAAGTGTTTCATCAAAGTAGAGGAGCTTCTTTCCGCCAAAGAACATCCATGATATATTGTTGCACTTCTTGTCAGCTTCGGGGTAGATTGTATTCATAGCATCTAGGGTAATCGACGCCAGCTCCTTGTCTAACGAAGTATTATTCTTAAACAACAATCGGAACTTCTTCTGTCCTTCACTGTTAAGAGTCTCATATGCCATAAATGGACGTATGTTATATTTAAGAAATTACTAAGTGATGTTTTGATATTTTGACAGTCTTTACTACTACCATGTACGCCGATTATAAAGTCATCAGCATATCTGACGTAAAATAGGTTGTGGTAGTCACCCAAACTTAGAACCCATCCTCAAAAACGCCTAAGCAACGTAGCGATATGAGAAATCATAAACATATTCTGAGCCGACACGCATGAAATCTCGTAATCTTTAGAGAGCCTGCGGGAGTGGCACGCCCAACCAAAGGTTCGTTCCACTATCCAGCGAATGGGTAATACCGCCCACCCCTTGGGCATAATTTTTTCGATAATGTCAACAGGGATACCCATTATTTTTAGGGCATTTACGAAAGTCTTGCGATAACCTGCGTCAGCGGTACAACCCTTGATAGATGGATATTTTGCAAAAGCGGTCTTAAAAACTTCCTCACCTGCCACAGTATCGTGGATATTTGCCGCATGAACTTTTACAGCAAGAAGATTGCCCATGGTATCTGTCACGGTATGACGTTTTCTGCCCTTTATCTTCTTGCCGCCATCAAAACCTCTTTCATCAGACGCATACATGGTTTTCACGCTTTGCGAATCTATAATGGCGTAGGAAGGCGCAGGTTTACGCCCTGCTTTTTTCCTGATTTTTTTTAACGAGGGCAGACATGATTTTTTCCCATAGCCCTGATTGCTTGGCTCGATGGTAAAATGACGAAACAGTTTTGTATGGCCGAAAGTCTTTAGGCAAGAGCGCCCATTGGCAGCCTGTTTTATTGAGATATAAAACAGCATTGATAAGTTCGCGTTTACTGTGCTTTACAAAGTGCTTGCCGCGTTTTTCCTTCCCTACAATTTCTCTCACTATCGCCCATTGTTTATCCGTTAAATCTGTGCTGTATCTCATCTAATATCATCTCCAATGACTATCATTGAGATATTATAGCATAGTCCGGTGTTAGTTGTAATTTATTGAGGATGGGTTCTTAGACTGTAGTGTTCAGAATTTCTTTGTTTTACAAGGTTTTTGTATTCAGATATGAGCATATTTCTTTGAGGCTCATATTCACATCTGTCAATCCTATTTCTTAGCCTTTGTATTTCACTGTTTAACTTGACATATACTGGATTTTTGACCCTGTGTCGGTTTATTTTGTCTTTATTAGTTGACGTAGTTTCCTTTTTAATTTTGTCGAGCACGTATGCGTCAAGTTCATTCAGGTAAATATTTGCTAATACAGGACTGACTATACCGCCTTGCGGTGTTCCGCTAATCGTTTTGTTATATTTAAAATTTTCCATGTATCCTGCTTTTAAGAATTTCCACATTAACCTGATGAATCTTTCATCCTTTATTTTTTTCCGCAGGATGGTGATTAGCGTTTGGTGGTCTATGTTGTCAAAACATCCTTTAATGTCTCCTTCAACGAACCAATTAACCCCGTTAAATGTTTGGGTTATGTCGTGTAATGCCGTATGACAGCTTTTATTCGGTCTAAATCCGTGGGAGTATTTGGAGAATATCGGTTCATAGATTATTTCCAGTATCATCCGGCATATTTCCTGAACAAGTCTGTCGTAGAAGTTTGGTATTCCCAGAGGTCTGGTCTTGCCATTCTTTTTGGGTATATATGTCCGTCTCACGGGTTTTGCCTGATAACTTTCATCTTTGAGGGTTTGTATAATGCTATTTACCTTGTCCATGTTAAAGCCATCTGCTGTTTCGTTGCTCCCTCGAAAGGGGGAGCATAAAAAAATGTTGTTCCAGTGTATGACCCGGCGTTCCTGACCAAAAGTCATTTTTCCAACCGCTTGAGGTCCTAAAATTATTACTAATTTCATAAAAACATCTTTCTCTTGTTTAATCAATTGTCGGATCATAAATCACATGGCAATGCAAATGTTTGACCCATTGTAATGATCCAAGGTACATTTCAACTTTACACGAGCCCTTAAGTTCAGTAATTTCGCGTGATGCAATTTCTACAGCTTGCAATATTTCAAGTTTGAGCTTATTATCATTATCTGATAAGTCAAATATAGTTGGGATATGTTTTTTAGAAATAATAACAATATGAATTTCTGCGAAAGGTTTCGTAGAATGAAACGCTAAAACAGTATCCGATTCATACACTATTTTTAATTTATCTGTATGATTGCCTGATTGAATTTTACAAAAAGGACAATCTGAATTTTCCATAACCTGACCTCCAATATAAAACTGTACATAAGTCATACGTTTATATTACTACTTCAATAATGTCTTAAACCGAATATAGTATAGCATATTTTTGAACTTGAAACAATTCATCTGTTATTCACTTGATTTTGTTACATTCAAAAATGAGTAATAATTTGATTGTAGAAAATTTGTGTTATTACAAGCTAAGCGAGCAATTGCTGCTCGTACTTCCTCAATTCCTAAAGGTATCCAATCAAGTAATTTTTTTACCTCTTCTTGATGCAGGCTCTCCTCGGTCAGACGTTCTATGTCCACCCAAACATCTTCGATCCGACGGCGTAAGACGTAGAATGGAAGCAATTCATAATTAATGGAAAAATCGGGCCGCGCGTTGGCATATGCTTCTATCAATGCGTCGGGGTGTCGATACCATGCATGAATAAATAAGTCGGCTTCAGCGGGTGTCCAACGTAAATCTTCCCAATCAGCCAGCACAAAGCGTTCACCTTGTATTACGTTATTTCCGTGTGCATCTCCATGACAGAGTACGAGAGGGGAATACCCTAACCGAATCGTATCACGCAGAAGTAAGATTTTATTGACAGCCGCAAGTAGCATATCAATGTGCGGGGTTATAATACTAGTGAGCGTATCATTATCTTTACCCATTTTCTCCAAGAAACGTGCAAACTGCTCGCAAAATGGCAAAGTTACATCTTCGGTAAGACCGGGCGTCTCGAACAGGATAGTCGCGCCAGCTTCATGCAGATGAGCCAGCGTTTTGGCTAATTTTTCAGTCTGTTCGCGTGTCATGCCTTGTACGCCGGAAGATTCCCCATTGACATAAAGAAATAGCGTAAGCGTATAGACATCGCCATCTGTTTCAACTTTGTAGTACCCACCATTTGCCTGAACCGGCGTGAGTACATACTCATACAGAGCTGACGTCGCCGAAAGCCAATCAAGCACAGGCATATACATGTCACTTCGTTCAACAAAAAAACGTGTGGTTGGCAGAGTCTTGTCGTTTAATTTTTCAATATTAGCATGAAAAAAGTACCGTAAAATCAAGGTTTTTTATTACGTGCTATCCCGATTTTTATCATTTTCATACAGTCTCATAAATAATGCATATACATAATTGATGCCTTTGTTTTCTAAGTTTAGTGTAGCATAATCAACATTGGCATGCAATAAGTGAATAAATATTAATCCTTTTTCATTTATAAAAATAAAATTTGCTTTTGTTGACAATCCGATGCGGCCCTTCTCTGGCAATGTCATTAAGTTAAAGAAAGCAACAAGGGAGAATCATAACCTTTGATGCTTTTTCTATACGGGTGAAAAACACGATATTGGGGTAGGCAAACAAAATAGATAAGATATGTGTACTTTGTCGCTAATTCCATTACAGGCGTCAACGATTTCTGTATTGTCACCGCCGAACTGCGCCACAATAAGATCAATTCGTTGGTCAAGCTGATTCACTGTCGTTCTCAAATCCTTCTTGTCTTTGTCGTTTTGTCGCAATGCGGCGTCGATTTTACCGATGTTCTCGTTTACCGCATCGGCATAATTTCTTGTTCCAACCAGAATCAGGTTTAGGCCAAGCCCCGGCGTTTTGGTAATTTCAAAACTCATTTTTCCTCTTCCCTTTCTTTTTTAGCAACCTAACAAGACTGTCAATTCCATATCTTTATTGACAGCCTTCAGCACATACAAATTTTGCTTGTGCTTGATATTAGAAACATTGTATTCGTCATAATATTTACAGTCCAAAGAAATCCTTAGCGTTGTGGTATCTTCATAATCGACGTTGAAGTCGTGTATCTCAAAGAAACCAGCCGAATCGAACAAAAGCCCAAACCCTGAATCCGCTCCAAAACCATTTGCCGCCAGGACACGGATTGTAGGAAAGCCGCCGCCAAGCATGGGGTGACGGATCGGGCAATCAATTAGCCTGTACGCCATGCCATGTCCGTATCCTTCGAATTTAGCGCTTGCGCTTGGTTCAGCGTAGAAAATATACTAGCCATTATAAATCCTCCTGTACGCCAAACGCCGTCACTACAATTTCATCCGCGCCGGCATCTTGTAAAAAATAAATAGCCTTGTTTTCATTCAAGACTATTTTGGCGTCATTGATCATTTTGATTTGTACATCAGCGTGCTTGCCCTTTCTACGCCGTTCACAAATATCGTGACATTGCGGGTGGCCTCCTCATTTGTGTTTGTCACCCAGATTTCGGTGATCTGTGTCCGTATTCTTTCAGGGTTTTTATATGCCTCCGTGATCAAGCCTCCAATAAAGCATTGACAAAGATTGTCTGCCTGCCGCATTAAACCATCCCTCCTCAGTACCATAAAGTTCTCCGAATTATATAACGCTATCTTTTCTAAGTCAAGCGTCATAAATTCATTCGTATGATGTAATGCCTCTTCTAAAGTCCCGTTCATAACCAAGAGAGCGTCATTGATCTGCTGAACCATTTCCATTTGCGTGTCTTGTGGACAACCTCTGATGTGCCGTTTCCCTTCGGCATTCTCCCCACTCTTTTCCATGTCGATTTCAAAAGGCAGAAAAAAACATATGTTTGTCATATTGGTATCACCTCCTTTATTTTGGTAACAAAAAAACCCCCGTCTTAGGCGGGGTTGATGTGGATTGACAAAGGAAACTGGTTATGCCCAATGTCATTAAGTTAGCGAAAGGGAATAGAAAAAAACAGGCAATAAGGAAAAGCGGAACGGAGTTAGCAAAAAATTCTATATTATTTTTTAGTGGAGGGGCAAAAAAAGGTAAGCAAAGAAAGCAGAGGGGAAATTCTGCTTAAAATGCTATCGCAAATATACGAATCATGCTACTCTGTAAATGAAGCTAACGACCGATTTGGGGCGTGTTTTACGGCCTGGACGAACAGGCAAAATATTCTTGCAGAGCAAGGCTTCAACGTCAAGCGGGGGTTCATTGGATAAGTATCGCAAAAAGCGTCTGCAAACAAGAACGGCGACAGTAAAATTGACTTGATAAGCGTGTTTTTTGTTCGTCTGAGAAATGACTACGTGGGAGGTAATCATTTCGGTGAAGTTATACATGATGATTCTTGCGAATATCTCCTGAATAATGTACTCCCGTTTTTTAGCGTAAAAGTTGGCAAGTCCAATAGTGTACTTTAATTCTCTGAATGATGTTTCGATGCCCTGCCCCATCTCATTGCGTAAAGCTTTTTGAGTTCTTCCGGGGAAAGCTTGACGCATCAAGATTGGTGATAACCGTTTCGTACAAATCATCTGTGATTTTAAAGCGAACAACCCTAAACGCCATAGGATAAAATTTGTTTGTATGTAAATCCAAAAAGTCAAAAGTAGTGTTATTAGGGTGGGGATATACCTGTAAATTTCCGGGTGCGCCTTAACTTCATTTGTCTGTTTTCTTGTGATAATCCGTTGAACGAAAACATCAAATTCATCATCAGGCGGCAAGTTTAGCTTAGAGAGTATTCCGGTACTGTCCAAGCCTTTGACTCGTATAATATATTTCCAGCCTTTCTTTTCGATATGTACAAAACCGTTATAACTTTCATAATATCTGTCGGCAATAACGATGACATCATGTTTGATATGAGAACGGTCAACCATGCTGACTAACGCTTTATGTTCGTTCTGATGCCTGCCGGATTGGACAATAGTGTCAACATAGAATCTATTGCATAAATCATACATTGCGTTAATGTGCAAAAGATTATAGCCTCTTACATCGGGTTTTGTTTGAAAATATGTATCTGTGTCATCAGGATTAGTTGGGATATGCAAATCTGAACCATCAACACCAAACAACCTATAACCTCGATATTTTTTGACAGCTGAATGAAATCCTGTAAATTCACTAAGCAGAAATTCAAATGCAAACGCTAAGATTTTGTCTCTTTGTTGAATAAGAGCAGATGTGGTAGCTGTGTTTATAGCATAGCCTTGCGATTCCAATAGTTCCTTATAAACGCTGTTCCCACCCATAGAGATTAGCAATTCCATAACGGTTCCGAAGGTCTGTTTTCGTTTCCTGGTAAAGTCTGTTTCCTGGTAAAGTCTTTGTCAGGATTTTTTCACGAATAATGCCGGAGTGGTTCACATTTCGGTTATGAGAGATGTCAGTTTTTCTTTCACGACATTAGATTATTCATTCATTGGCGCAGCCTCCTAAAAAATGTGTTTTTTAAGTGTTGCACCTCATTTTTCGCTATTTGTCAAGCTTTTTTTCATTATTTCTTGTGTCTATTTTTATTCAAAAAAGAGCAGGGTGTTTTTTTACACTCTACTCCTTTTTGATTTTTAAGTTTTTTCTTTAACTTAATGACATTGGGTAGGGTCTATGCTTTCTTTGCCGAAAGGCGAATAAAGGTCTATGACTAATTCATAGATAAACCTTAAATCTATTGACTTTTCAACTTTCCTTACCAGGTAGGTCAGATGTTCTTCCGGTACGAGATTATCTAAACTGAGTATTTCAACCTGATATTTGTCTATCGGGTTCTTAATTCCCATCATATTTATCACCCTTGTTATTATATCATAAAATATGATATATTGGTGATTTTGAATAAATAAAGCGCATACAACCGCTGTATATGCGCTGAAAATTTAACGGCAATGTCGCAATGATAGTGAAGAGAATGCTTATTACCTGCCACAATTACACTTCATCAACCTTAACACACGGAACAAGCCAACGCCAAAAAGGAAAACAATCTTTTTCGGGGGATTTTTTTGTTCGTCTTCAAAATATAATTCAGCGTTCCACCCTGAAATAGGATGGTAATTGGTAATAAATCCGTTAGGCTTAAACTTGTTTACAACTTCGTGTAAATCATCCCCGTATTCACCCTTTGCCACATAGGACGCATAAAGGTCTCGGTAAACATAACCCTCCGGCACCGGAGTACCGGAAGGATACGCACCCGATACTATATATGAACAATAATCGCTTTTTCCCTCTGGGCAATCACCCGTCCACCCAAGCCAAGCGTTGGGAATTATCTTCGGCAGTTTTTCGAGTCCACCAGCAAATCCATTTGCGAAAAATTTTTCCCATAAAGCAGGAATTGGATTTTCTCCTTCTGGTTCGCCTTTATATTTGAGACGTATTGCAATTCCGATAATTCTAATTTCAGGCATAATGAAAATTTCCTGTTCTTCCACAAACGGCTTGATTTCATTGATGTTTTTCACCTCAATCTCTCCTTCAATATAAGTGATGGAAAGTGAAAAAACCATGCGCCGACAGGGTTTCAAAGCGACATTGGAAGAACGCGCCTCAGAGGGAGTTATTCCAAACAATCTCTTGAATGCTAACGAAAATGCGTCGGGAGAGCCATATCCTAATTTCATTGCTATATCAATAATTTTTTCATCACTATTTCTAAGTGCTTTTACAGCTTCATTGAGTTTTCTTCTGCGGATATATTCCGTCAGCGTTATTCCGGTATTAAGCACGAAGAATCTTTGTAAAACGTCGATAGGAGATAAAATAATTTTTTCTATCTCCTTGTATTGAATTTCATCATATAAATTTTTTCAATATAGTTTAAAGATTGATTAATTTTCTGTACCCAGTCCATGCACAATCCCTCCTTTCCTCACTTTTTATTGTAAACGATTTTCGCATGCTTGCCCTATATTTTAAGAACCAGATTTATAGGTATTATTTACTACGCCTAATATAAGTTTTCTTCATTCCCACATGATAGCACATTTAAAATTTAAATTCAAATTCCCAATAAAAAGGCTGTCGAATAGTAGAATGTCCACAGCCTGAGACGGCTTCATTTCGGAGCCGTCTTTTTGTTGCCGTAGGGGAGGGATATTTCATGCAAAACGAATCCATCAGGGCATCGCCTTGATTAGGGACACGACAGCTACATAAGCAACTAAAAAATTAAAAAAAGGAGATACCGGAAACGGTAGTCTGTCGGTGAACAAAATACGGTGAAACCGTATTTCAGGTTATGGTTGCAACCTTGGGCGAATGAACAAAACTCGCTCAAAAATATTTTCCGGTTACGGTATTTATTATGGAATTTTTCACAGCCGCTATCGACACGTTGCAAACCCTCGTTATCGCATTAGGCGCAGGCTTGGGCGTATGGGGAATCATCAATCTTTTAGAGGGTTACGGCAATGATAACCCCGGCGCGAATGAGCAGGGTGCATAGGGAAGCAAACGAGAATTATAACCAAGACAGCCAAAGACGGTAATATAAACAAGGGTGGATAATCAATAATTGGGTATTTGTTTCTTAATACTTATTGAAAACACATAACCAACGAGGCAACCAACCTTCGCTTTTTATTTTTTCGATACATTCATTTTTTATTCTTTCGTATGTATCGGGAACTTCGCTTCTCAATTCTGATGACATTGTTATAAGTTCGCTAAAAACATTACGCCAGAGTTTTTTGTTTGTTTCAATCAGGTCAACCGCTTTTAACGATATATCTTTATTTTGTCCCCATTCATTAGATTGCTTGTTTACTGGTTCATTACAAAATATCGTTAATTTTCCGCCGGATTTAAGCATTGTAAAGCATTTATCTAAAATTGCATATAATTTTTTGTCTGTTCGAGCAAAGTGCAACGAATCACAGAAACATATTAAATCGAAAGAGGATGGTTCAAAACAAACTTTACTACCGTCGTCGTGTATAAAATTAAAAACAGAATTATTTGTAAATTCTTTTTTTGCATGGGTGATTGAGCCTTCATCAAAATCAATACCTATAAGACGTGAATTGTAATGCGTAGCAATCTCAACTGATATATGACCCGTACCGCAACCTATATCTAAAATATGAGAATTGGGCGATAGATTTACCTCGCGGTATAATATTTCCAGTTCGTCCATTGTTACGCAACCAAGCTGCTTTAAATCTTTGCCGTAAACACGCCTGCACCATTCCCCGTATGCAGGGCTTTCATAATATTTTTCAAACACGCCTTAACATCTCCTATAAATATTTATTTTTCAATTCATCAATTCGTTTATTACCTTTGGGATATGCAATGTCAAGTGCATTTATAAGCCAGTTTTTATTTTCTTTCGGCAGAAAAGGAGCGGTAGAGTTAAAATCAACATGATTTTTTTCTTTGTGGTATTCAGATTCTATATATGCTGGATTAGAAATAATAAACAACATTATTTCAGGAGCCAGATACGGTACGCCGTCATTAAAAAGTATCGCCTTATCAAGCTCTCTTGTTATATTTTTATCTTTATCACAAATAAAGTTTCCGTCTTGTTGCTTATTAAAAATGATTTCGATAAAATCAAAATTTAATTGTTCGTCGCTTAAAATTTCATAGTCGAAAAAATTATCTCCGCCGCGTTTTAGTTCAATTTTGAAAAAGGAACAATCAGGCTTGATTGCCCAAACACAATGAAGATGTGAAAGTTTTACATCGTTCGAGTTTAATACCGACCGTAAATAACTATTGGCTTTTTTGTTATCAATCCAATCAGCTTTATGCTCATAGATATTCCAACCGTTGCACAACAAAAAATCCACAATATTTTTTTATCTTCATCGAATATTGATATGTCAATATCGGCGTGAGGACGAATCGTTTTATTTGTAAATAATTCAAGCGCATATCCTCCGCAGAAAGCATAAGGGAATCCGCAATCTTTCAAAAAATTATTACACTCCGAGATTATTTTTATCATAAAATATTTTCCTCCCGTTTCAATAAATTTTTGTATTTATTTCCTTCCCGTTCTCGTCGTTCCCACAGGCAAGGGTGAAGCGACGGTCGATAGGCAGGGCGGATCGCACGAAGCTCGAAGTTCGAGGCAAACTGACGGAAAGTCAACGTGGTTCATGCGACGGCTTGTCTGGCAGGACGTATCGCCGCCAACGGCAGCAGGGGTTTTAGAGACTTAAGCCCGCGGCAGCACCCACGCAGCACCTTTGCCGCGGGCGGAAAATAGCAGATTGAGCGGGTGTTAAGATAAATCTAGAAATTTTATTGAAAATAATGAAGCTAATAACCATAACCACGAAACGCTTTTGTTTTTAGCCATTGGTTGAAATTACTCACTATGCGAATCGATTTTTATGCTATGATTTAATACTATATTGATTGTGATACAATTATTCTTACTCGTTTAGAATATATTGTATAGCAGCTTCCATAAATTCGTCGCGACCTTCTTTTATCCCTTGAATTGTCTTTTCTACATAAACATCAGGCGAAATTCCGATACGTTGCGTTTGCCCGCGTTCCGCTGTAAACACCCCTGCTCCCGTAAAAAATATAGCGTTACCACCCGGAAGCGGCAAGTGGACTGTGTTTCCATCCGCACCAATGGAGTAGTTTCCCATTACCACAGAGGTCGGCGCGTTGCGAAGTGACATAATTGTTGCTTCGGACTGACTTTGCGTGGTTTCGTCCATTAGAATAATAATTTTACATTTATAGTGTTCCGGGTTGTCCTTACCTGAATAAAGAACCTCATAAATAAACGCACCGGGAATTGCTTGGTTAGGTCGCGCAAAATACGAATACGGCCGTTTTTTATCTAATAAGTATTCTGCAAGAGAATGCATAATAGGATCGGAGGGGTATTGCCTAAGATCTATTATTAACCCCCTTGTATTGGCAAGTGCTTTCATTACATTATGTATTTCATCTTCTTTTAACCACGCCGGATTGATTAAACCTATATTGTTTTCAAGGATTTCATGTGATCTTAATTCCGTATGAGGCCAACGAAAATTTGCTGTATCATTTAAGCAGACAGTACTTAATTCTATCTCAATGCCATCCCGCAGAACGGTTATATCCACAGTTTCATTATGAGAAAATGTAATATACGCTTTGAGTTGATTTAACAACTTTTCATCATTTGGAACAGCTATATACCGCCTTCTGTGTGCGACAATGTTTTTAATATCCACACCATTTATTTTTACTAAAACATCGCCGAGTTGAAACGTGTATAGATCTTTACCAACGTCAGGAATTTCTTTGATAACAAACTGTCCGTTGGCTCTGGTTAGTTCGATGGGGATGAAATATCTGCCAAATTCATTACTTAAAAACTTTGAATCCGAAAACCATACATGAGCGTCATGAGTTTTCGCACTTATTTCGGCAAGAATAAGTTCATAGCTCTGTTTATCTGCTCCTTCCAACATTTTCGGGATAAATTCAAGAAGAAGCGCATCCCAATCCTCATCCATAATATCTTTGTACGGAAAATAATACTCTATGGCGTTCCACAAGCGAAATAAACCGAGGAGGCGATAACCGGCATTTTTATAATCCATGTCATTCAAACTGTTTTCGTTGTGGAAGGAGCTGTACCCATATATAAACGTATTTGGCGCCCGGTTCGAAACAATAACATCTATATCCACAAGTCGCCGCAGTTCCGCACTGAGAGAAGGAGAAAGATATATTTCGTTTTCTAGCCAACTTTTATCAGCCTGTATACTCATATCCTCATTAGGAATTTTTGTCCATTTAAACTCTTTCACAGTATAGCCGTCAATATCACCGAATCCTTTAAGCCATTCATAAAGGATATCCATGGTATCTTGCGTACTGATTGCATTATATACCTTTGATAATATTGTTAATAGCTCTTCGTCCCAGTTCTTTATGCCGAGAAGAAAAACAGGATGGTGATATTTTAAGAATCCCCATACCTTGCATAATTTTTGGAGGTTTAATAATTGCTCGGAGGATAAAACATTCTTTCTATCATAAATTATACCCACATCACCTATTTTTTGTATATTACATATCCCAATCAATACAACATATAAAAAATCCTACCACACAACGCATAAAATCTTCAGCACAATTTTTATTGTGTATGCTAGGATTATAAGCGTATAGTGCACTTCATGTCGAATTAAAATATTTTGACGAATAGTGTCAGAGTGAGTCATATACTTTGCAAAAGTTTGCGATTAATCTTGACCAAGTTTTTTCTTCAGCGCATCGGGGTCCAGATTAAAAATGTCGGGCGGTACTTTTACTTTGATTTACCATCAGAGTCGTGCTACAGTTTTCACGGCCTAAAAGATAATCAATACTTACGTGAAAATAATCAGCCAAAAGATAGACACATTCAAGGCTCCTTGTTGTTTTGCCGCTTTTAACATCGCTAATCTGTGTCCTTGTTATCCCTAACAATTCGGCAATATCTTGCTGGTTTATCTTTTTATCAAGGCGCAGCTTGTGTGATGGAGTATCATGTTTTGTTGCAAACGACAGCATAACCATCAAAAATAAAAATAGGACACCTCACGACACCCATTTTCAATAACTGCATTATTCTTGTTCCGGTTAAGCTCTCTCATTTAGATAGAGTTTAAAGGCTGTGCGCTTAGGATCTGTTGCAATTGAGCCATTCCTCGGCTAATATGTCGTATTCGTATGTATTCTGCCATATAGGGCATTCGGCCGAATCTTTCTTAAAGTAAATATTCTGGCGTAAACGTCCCTCTCGGCGCATCCCTAATCGTTCAAGCAGCTTCCATGAAGGTTCGTTTAGTGGATTGCCAACGGGAGAAGACATCGCTAACAACAGCTTGCGCAGCTTCTGTGGCATAGCCTTTGCCCTGATAATATGCGTTAAACACATAACCTAATTCCCATATATCAAATTCTTGTTTAGAAAGATATATGTTGCTAATCAGCTTTTCACAATCCTTCAAGCATACTGCCCAAAAGCTGGCGGCTTCCTGCTTGCTGGCATCTTCTGTAAAGGTTTCATATAGTTCGTATTTGACTACTGCTTCTTGTGATAAATGTTCGTATAAATCCTGCCAGTCATCAGACGTAAATCGTCTTATCCATAAACGTTCGGTTTCCATGCTCAACTCCATGTGGTTTGAATTTCGTATGTCTTTGAAAATAATTATAGCATATACACCTTGCTTAGACAAGGCTGCGTAAAAAACGAATAGATTCACTTTTATCATCCATCCATTTTTTATTATTTTAATTGTCTACTTGATAAAGGCGGTTCAAATTTGTGAGGATTTCCCGTCTGTCTATACTTTCAGGGGCTCGAACCTCGGACCCACTGATTAAGAGTGTGTCAGACCGCTTTTTGTAGCTTGCTAAAATATTTTAAAAACCTTTTAAATACAGCGTATTATAAGCTGTCTAGCGCATATCTAAGTGTATTTTACAGTTTCTTTTTAACACATTAGTCCCCAAACAGTCCCCACGGGGACTATAGATACGAAAAGTCAATTTTGAGACATTGACAAAAACTAAGCGACATAGCCGTATCGATCTTGATTTTATTAAGCGTATGGAAAATAATCATCTTGACTGCTATGATGCTTTGTATGATATATATGTGAGGCTAATATGGCCTGTTATATTAAATATGAGAGGGATAAATTAGATAAGGGAGTGTGATAGTATTTAATATTTAGTAGTTGAATCTATAGTTCTTTAAGTGTATCATTTATGTAATGGGGAATTTGGTAAGTAATTAACAAAAGATTCCTACAGAAACGACTATATAGATTGTATAGTTATAAATTTTACAAGGACTTTAGATTGTAATTGTACAATTAAAAAGAAAACTGAAAGGATGGGGATAATATGAAAACAATTATAACGCCCAAAGATATTGAAAATTTTCGCTGGATGGTGGAACACAAATATATACCATATCAAAAAATACCTGATGCACCTGGAAAGAGCTTTGAGGAAATACGTGAACTTGGAAAACTCTATTTCCCTCATTCTGAATATGCTTTCGAGCTTGCGCTTGCAGTCTATGATTGGACAACAGCCGACTTTGCACGTATACAATATCTAAATCTGTTTACTTATACTGGTATCTCTATGTTAGATTCCAATATTTTCGACTTTGAGAATATTGCGCGTGCGATCTGGACTTCAAACTGGCCTCCATACACTCCTGCTGATGAATATTATATGAATGCATTTATGATGAAGCCTGCTTCTTCGCTAAATGATGTCAAAAGTCAGTTGAGAGCCAACTTGAGAATATTGGACAATATGAACATATCTGAGTGTGCCATATTAAATAACGCAATAATGGTGATGCCAAAGACACTTAGCACTGATGTGCCAAAGCTGTTCAGCGGTCAGGTCGATATGAATAATCTGGGAGCAAAGTACTTTGCTGCATACTTTAATGAGCATCCCGCAAACAACGACGCGTTATATCCTCCAATAGAAATGGATCTTAATGACGCATTACATTCATTTTTAAGCATCGGTAATGTGGTTACGTTGAAAACATATATGTCATTTGCTGATACTTACGATATTGCATACAAATATAATAATGGCATCTTACTAACTATTCTGCCCTCCGAAGGAAATATGCAATGGCAAAGTTGCGCATATATAACACCACTGTCTAATGACCCTAACAAGAACGAATATTTATTCATGCCGGGAACTCGGTTCAAAATTGAGTCAATCCTATATGATGAACTGGTTAGGATGACATTGCGGGTAATCTGATGGCTAGGAATGTTTTGTTTCTAAATATAAACAAATGTGTTACGTGAGGATGGATTAATTATTGAAATATCAGGTACAAGCCTTTTATAAGCAATAAAGTTAAATAAATTATTTCAAACTTCTCATTATAAGTATGCATACAAGGTCATGCGGTTCTTATCTTGTATATTGGTCATACATAAAAGGGAGCTTGATGAAGTGCACCCCAAAAGTTGGACAAAAAATCTAACTTTTGGAGGTGCACTTTTCCAATGGCAAAATACAGTTATGAACAAAAACTGGAATCAGTACTAAATGTAACAGAGAAACATATGTCACCACAGGCGGCGGCAGATTTATTAGGCACAGCAAGAGACAATGTAAGGCGTTGGGTGAAACGATATGAAAAGTTTGGAGTAGAAGGCTTATTGCTAAAAAAAGGAACTTATACTGGCGAATTTAAAATTTCTGTAGTAGAATATATGCATACCCACCAAGTTTCAATTAGTGAAACAGCAGTGATATTTGGCATTCCTAAAGATTCAACAGTTGGAAACTGGGAGCGTATATACTATGAAGAAGGACGAGAGGCTCTTTTAAGAGAAACTCATGGAAGGAATAAAATGACTGCTGAAAACAAACCTAAGAACCCCAAGCTTGATAAAAAAGATGAGGAAAATTTAATTGCCGAAATTCAACGTCTGAGGATGGAGAACGCCTACTTAAAAAAATTGAACGCCTTAATTCAGGAAAGAATTCAGCGAGAGAATGGGAAAAAGTAATTGCCATTGATGAATTAAGGCGTGAATTTAAGCTGAAGATTTGCTTGAGTTTGCAAAGCTGCCCAGGAGTACATTCTACTATTATCTTAAGAAAATGAAACAACCTGATAAGTATGCTGAAATCAAAACTCAAATAGCGGAGATTTATCACAAACACAAAGGCCGATATGGATATCGACGAATAACTTTAGAATTGCGTAAAACCGGAATCCTTATCAACCACAAAACCGTCCAAAGATTGATGGGTACTTTTAGGATTGAAGAGTATGGTTCGGATGAAAAAATACCAATCATACAAAGGTGAAGTCGATAAGATTGCTCCTAACATTCTCAAACGTGATTTCAACGCAACAAAGCCTTGTACAAAATGGGTTACAGATATTACAGAATTTTCATTATTCGGGCAAAAGATATACCTGTCACCGATACTTGATTTATTTAATGGAGAGATTATCAGTTACAACATATCCACGCACCCCAATTCCATCAAACTATGGATATGCTGGATAAAGCATTTGCAATTATACCGAATAAATACAGGATTGATTTTACATTCCGATCAGGGCAGGGTTGGCAGTATCAAATGAAACAATATCAACATCGCTTACAGGAAAAAAGAATTATTCAAAGTATGCCGCGCAAAAGTAACTGTCTGGATAATGCTGTTATGAAAAGTTTTTTTGGACTATTAAAATCAGAATTATTATATTTACGTAAATTTGAAATAGAACTTGTAAGGTACATAGATTATTACAACAATATAAGAATTAAATGCAAATTAAAAGGACTGAGTCCTGTTCAATTCAGACTTCAATCCTCATCAATTGCTTAATTTTTTCTCTAACTTTTTGCGGTCACTTCATAATTATTCGGAGTGCCTTTTTCGATTCACGAACAATTTCCGGCACACCACTTTTCAGAGAGTATGCGAGCTAAAAATCTGTAGCGGTTTGGTATATATACAACCCCTTATTTTCGCAATCAATATCTCCCCATATAGACCATATCTAACTAATTGGCGGCGACTTCCGATTTGTAGAACGTGTTGCCGTAGGTGTCGTCAATGCTAAATACTCATTGTCCGTTAAATCTTTTGGCGGGTTTGCGGGTTATCGGCTTTTTGTCCGTGTCTACGGGCTTTAACTGAATTGTCGTATCGCTTGCCTTTACGATCTCATACACAATCTTGGTTTCTTTTACGTTGTGAAAACCGTTGCTATAATCACGGCTAACCGCTGTAAACTGTTCTCCTACCTTGAACGGGTGGGGAAGGCGTTTCTTTTCCTCGCCTTTTATGATTTCCTTGATTTCAGCATAAGCTGCCGTCAAGGTCATTCCTGCCGCGCCGCCTGTCAAGATTTTGTAACCTACATTAACGGCTCCTGTACTGATGATTTCACATGCCCTAGCAAAACTTGGAGAGTGCGAACGTCAACATGCCAATATCTAAACATGGTAGTTGCCGCCGAATGTCGCAATTTATGGGTCGAAAAACCTCTACCGCCTAACCCTGCTGTATTGATGTATTTTTTTACAATATCCTGCACGCCCCGATTTGTAACTCTTGTTCCTTGTTTTGTAATAAACAAGGCATTTGTTAAAGGATTTATGTTTTTTCTAATACTAAGCCATGAAGAAATTGCTTTTTTTGTTGCAGGAGTGAGAAATATTCGCCTTTCTTTATTGCCCTTTCCAATAATTTGCATCGTTTCATTTTCAACTTGTTCAATATTTAGATTGACAAGTTTAGAAAGACGCAACGCACAATTAAGGAAAATTGTTAATATACAATAATCTCTAGCCGATTTTTCACTTTCAATCAGTAAGCGGATTGATTCCTCAAGGGTAAGATATTTCGGCATAAGTTTTGGTAATTTGGGCGATTCCAGTTCTTCGGCAATGTTATCTGAGAGTAAGTGTGCTTTTGTTTTTAAATATTTCCAAAATTGTCTGATAGAGATAATTTTTCTTGCCCTTGTTGCGGCAGTTACATTTCTAACTTGACCGCAATATGCTATAAAATCATATATATCGTTAATCAGTATTGATTTTATAAATTCAATGGTTACGTTTGAAAAATCTCTATTACGTACTTCTTCTTCAGGTGTACCCTTTTTTCTCTTAACAAACTCAAACAACATCAGTAGGTCAACTCTGTATTCTTCAGCCGTAAGAGGGAAACGTCCTTTGACCACAATAAGGTAACTTAGGTATTGTTCAAGCAGGATACAACTTTTATTATTTTTTAAAGACGACAATATATTTTCCTTCTTTCTATTTTTACTTTAATACAAAAAAACACCTTGACTAATCAAAGTGTTCAGGCTGTCGACAAATGGCTTTATGATTTACTTAAAATCAAGAAGCCATTTGATATTTGTAAAATAGTTTCTCAGAAAAACACTAAGAACTGATAAAAGCAAGCGTAAAAGTAAAGGGGTTAGACTCTTCTTCCACAACCTATTTTCCAGTTTTTTGAAATTCATGCACGTAAATAAGAGGTTTAGTTCTATCTTCAATCTGGATAAACCTCTGTGTTTTGCATAGCGCATACCGTGAAGCTTTTTAGCGTCCGCAAAGACTCGTTCTATGGTTTGACTTCTTAACGCATAAAGTTCTTTGCTTCCTGTGGTATGGCGTATATCTTCAGCTTTTTCAAGATATTCCTCCCATACATGACGTACTACAAGCTTCGTATGATTTTTACTCTCCGTACATTGCTTTAAATGCGGACAATCTTTACATTTTTCAGGATTGCTCTTATATTCTTTGTAACCATCACGATTTGTTGTTGAATATTTCAAGACATCATTGTTAGGACAGATATAACAATCATAGTATTCATCATACGATAGTATTCATCATACGCAAACTCGTGTTTCTTAAAAAGCCTTTCTTAGTCATTGGACGTTTGTAAGGCATAATAGGCGATTTGCCATCATCGAGAATCATTTTAGCGATTGCAGGAATTTTATAACCGGCATCAACAATCACATTTTTAATTCCTTCATACTGTGATTTAAGTTTGTCATAAAACAACGGAAATACTGTTGAATCATGTAAATTTCCGGCTGTTGTTTCAAAACCTAAAATGTAGTTGTTTCTGTCACAAGCAACATTAGCGGTATAAGCAAAGACTTTCTTATGTTCACCTTTATGGAAAACACCGGAATCGGGGCTGGTCGTTCACTTCGTGAACTGCTCGCCTCTGCAACCTAGGTCAGTTGTGCTTTGCTTGATTTCTTTCATCTCCGGCTCGCTGTTATCTTCCTTTAATGATTTTTTACCGTGTTCCTCTCGGTCTTTGGCTATTTCTTTCTGTAATTCGGCTTCATAGAATTTTGCAGATTTTTCAACCATTGCTTTTTGATACTTATGATTATTTGCATCTGCCTTGATATGACTACCGTCAATAAATACGTTTTCTTCATCAATAAAACCATTCTTTATGATTTCCGCTATTACCTTACCCTCGTAAATATTTGCTCGAATAAGTCCGTACCTTCAAAACGTCTTGCATAGTTTTTGGTAAAAGTAGAGAAATGCGGTATCTTTTCAGATAAACCGTAGCCAATATACCAGCGATACGCCGCATTTACCTCTACCTCTTTAATTGTTTGACGCATGGAACGAATACCGAATAGGTACTGGATGATATTAAGTTTAATCAGTACAATGGGGTCTATACTCTTTTACCGTAGGGTGAGTATAAGTCTATTACCAGTTCATGTATAAAGCTTAAATCTATTGTCTTTTCAATTTTCCCCACCAGATGTTCTTCTGGTACGATATTATCCAAACTAAGCATTTCAATCTGATATTTGTCTATCGGATTCTTCTTTCCCATCATCACGCATCACCCACATTATTATAGCATATTTTGTTGATTGTAGGATGTTTACAATAAAAACAGCGCGTACTTTTTCAAATGTATGCGAAATGTATGCGCTGAATATTTATGATTTATTGCGTTGCAGAAAATGCTTATTATCGTATAAGGAGTGACGCAAGATGACTATAATCATTAAAAACATGGAGCGTGTAGCTGCCTTCTTTTTGATACTTAATATGAGTAATACCGCAGTTTACTGGGGGTGAACCAAAGAAGAAACGTTTTTCCTGTGGTAACCCTGAAATGCCACTGAGGATAGCACGAATCCCCCATGTGAAACGACTACTATGTTTTCAAAATCCAGTCGGGTAATTTCTTCTAAAACAGTTTGGGTACGTTTCCATACATCCCCACCGCTTTCTCCGTTAGGATACGGTATATCAATCTCGTGCTTATCAAACACCGGAAAAAACTCTGGAAACTTGACGGCTACTACTTCGTCCCTGTGTTTATAAAGCTCGCCCATATCGATTTCGATTAATCCTCACGATACTCAATTGGTACACTAAGATGATTGTTAATCTCCTCGGCTGTCTGTTTCCTCCGGGTCATGGTGCTGGAATATATGATGTCAATATCCTCAACAATCAACCGCTGTCCGGTTAAATCCGCTTGTTTTCTACCGAGATCCGTCAGAGGGATAGAAGCAACATCGCCATAATACGGTAGTTTCGTGTCACCGTGACGAACTAAATATATATTCATAATTAACCCCTGTTAATCATTATATAAATTTCTGTACTACACATTATCTGGCTAATTATACCACAATTAATCTAAAAAGGCTATCGGCATATGAATCTCGACAGCCTGAGCACCTTGACTAATCAAAGTGTTTTTAAGCTGTAGCAGTATTCAGTTGTCATTGCATTGTAGATAAGTTTTATTTGGTAGGACTGTCAGTTAATTCCTTATAATTTGAAAATGCTTATACTGCGGTATTTATAAATTCATCTTTATTCATAGCGTAATCTAAGCGGTCTTTCATAACTCCATCATGGTATTGTGCTTTTATTCTTTCCCCTTCTTTTCTAAAACCTGCTTTTTCCATGACCCTGCGGCTTGCCTCATTATCTTTATAACAACCAGTAGTGATACGAAAACAACCGTCTTTTATAAACGCAAATTCTATGACTTTCTTTACAGCTTCCGTCATGTAACCTTTCCCGTGATATTCAGGCAATAACAAATATCCCATATGCACTATTTTCCCAAAAGGAGTAGTATCGGTAATCGTGTAGCCTATATTTCCCATATAACTCCCTGTGGCTTTATCACAAATGCAAAAATAATGCCCGTCTGCATTAGCAATGCCAATTTTCAGATTTTCAACGGTTTCCTCAATGGTGTTCATCAAAATATCATCTAAATAATACATGGCTTCTTTATTAGACCAAAGACGATGCATATCGTTCAAATCGGACTCTATCTCGTCACGCACTATCAGTCTGCCGGTTTCTATTATCATCATGTTAACCCTCGAAAGTATAAATTTTCTAACACACTAACAAAAACATTGTGCAACCGATAATAAAACTTAGGCACACAATTCACTAAGCTAATTTTAGCATATTCAAATTTTGAAAGCAATAAGTAAATCCAAGTTAAGCCAAAAGGCTTGACAACGTATATATCAAGCCTTTTGAAATACAGCTTAAAAATCAACTTCAATCTGATAATCTTTCTTTTTCTCTCCACTATCATTAACAAGCGTTACTATGTGCTGAAAACTGCTGTCGCCGTAATTGATTGTAACGGTTTTATCTGACAGGCTCTTAGCGATAAACATATCAAGCACAACAATAAAGCTCGGCGTAGCGGTTTTTGATGTAAACGGTGTTAAGTCGATTACTGGATTTTTCTTTTCTACTCTCGTTTTCCCTATTTTCTTAAACGTTCCTTCAAACATGCTGAATACCGTTACATTTCGCCTAAAGAATATCAAATACGCAATACCGCCGCCCCCTGCCAAACATAGCAGAACAACAACAATAATTACGGGATTAAAGGAAAAGCTGTCACCATTAGCCTTTGCTTCGGCTTTCGCCCTATCTTTCTGCTCTTTTAGCTGTTGTTCCAATTCCTCTATTGTCGGCTCTTTTGTCGGTTCTGGCGGTGGCGGTGTTTCTTTAACTATTTTTTCACCTGAAAAATAAGCCGTATAAATTGTTTTACCTTGAATTGTCTTGCTTATTTCGCCTTTATATTCGGCTGTGGTAGTGTAACCTGTGACGCTTGACCTTGTTGCTGTACCTGTATAAACCGCAACGGTTGTGCTGTTAGCTGTTTTCCAGTTTACGCTGTCAAGTTTTAGGGTCTGACCGCCTACATCAATTGTTTTAGGTACAAGGTTTGTGTCTGCGTTTGAAAAGTTTGGATATTCTCTCGTTTCGGAAACGGTATAATTTGACTTTTTGTAACCTTGAATGCCTGATTGTATGCTCCCTATGTCAAGCTTCAAAATGCCGTTGTAACCGTCGGATGAAACATACTCCATTGTTTCCTGCAATTCTTTTAAAATCGTGTTGGTATCCTGTGATGCGGTGTTTAAAGTAACGGTTTCTGTATGCTCTCTTTTGTCCACGCCCTCGGTACTGCTTTTGGTAATATCGGTCAGCGTATATTTATAGCCGTTTTTTTC
Organism: Holotrichia oblita; assembly: GCA_023690525.1. Lineage (NCBI taxonomy): Eukaryota > Metazoa > Arthropoda > Insecta > Coleoptera > Scarabaeidae > Holotrichia > Holotrichia oblita. Next base: position 3,138 of record JALQSN010000582.1, on the reverse strand, counting down.
AAACGGCTCTCTTGAAATTTCTTGCGGATTTTCGTTTGCGGATAATTCGTAAATTTTCATTATCTCCCGGCTTACCCCGAAGTTCATTTCTTCAATATGTGTCGGAAAGAGTGAACTTTCACGCTTGACAATCGGTTTATCTCCACCTTTTTTGTAGTAATTTACCGTGTTGTCAAGCTCGTTATATTCTATTTCGCAACCTGTGTAATGCCACAATTCACGTAACTGCACGTAGATTCTTCCATCTCGCTCCAACGCATGATTAAGCTTGTAACCGTCAACAAAAACTTGTGTGCTTGCGCTTGTGTAAGTATTTATTGATATATTCGTATTTGTATTTTTGTTGTGTGTTCGTAAACCTAAAAAACAAGCGTATCATGTCGGTTACAGATCGGTTTATCTCGTTTTTCCTTACTGCCATTGCAGTAGCCGCCATTGTGACTAGAACGATTAAAACGCCTTTGTAAAAGTCCTGCGTTAATACTTGAATCAATATAGCGGTTATTATACTGCAAGCTGTTATTAACGCTGTAACTGTAAGTTCTGTAAAACCAAAACCGCTAAAAAATTCAAAACGTGTTTTGATGTTTACGGGAATATAAAGGGTATTCATGGTTTCTTCTCTGTTTTCGCTCATGATTTCCTCCTGACAATTCAAAAAAACGTTTTGAATGTTTAATCCAAAACGTCAGGCTGTCGACATTGTACTATTCGACGGCCTTTTTTATTGAATTTGAAATAAAAACGTACTATTATGTGAGGATGAAGAAATTTATATTATCGGGAGGAATTACAATGGCTAAACAAAAAATCGAAGATGTTATCAATGAAAACTCACGGGTGAAGCACAAAAAAACGCATTGGATTTTATCGCTTTCATGCGAAAGAACGATTTTTCATGCGACTGGTCTGATGTTGATAATGATGTACTGTGGACTCCTGCTTATAACGGTGAGGGTTTTGGTAATATACCGGTTGCGTCTGAGTGGTCTAAAGAAAACGATGGTTTTATAATTTGGATCGGTCCCGTATGTGACTTTGAAAACAGTGGTTCAGCGGACGATGATTTGAAAGAATTTACTTGGGCGCATGTGGCTGTTTGTCCTCAGAAAAAATATTGCGGAGAGGGATACTGCGGCGCAAGTAAAAATCGCTGGAAAATCTTTGGAAAAGAATATGAAAGTACCTGCCATGCCCCATTGTCATTTTTTAATCCCGATGCCAAAGGATTTGAGTATATAAAGAAGCTAATGCTGATTCTTAAACAAAACAGGAAGCGTAATGCTTAATCAAAAACCAGGTTTACATGAACGTTCCGAATAATCATTTTCTTCATTATCATTGAGTCATTACCGTTAAATATTAGCGCATATACAGCAATTATATACGCTATATTTATTCAAAAATCCCCAGAATATCATATTTTATGCTATAATAACAAGGGTGATAAATATGATGGGGATTAAGAATCCGATAGATAAATATCAAGTTGAAATGCTTAATTTAGATAATCTTGTACCAGATGAACATCTGGTGCGGAAACTTGAAAAGTCAATAGATTTAAGATTTATCCATAAATTAGTCATAAACCTTTATTCACCTTTCGGTAAAGAAAGCATAGACCCTGTAGTTTTAATTAAGCTCAACATAATTCAATATATATTTGGCATACGTTCTATGCGCCAAACAATAAAAGAAATAGAGGTTAATAACGCTTACAGATGGTATATCGGTTATGGATTAACGGAAAAGATACCGCATTTTTCAACATTCAGCAAAAACTATGCAAGGCGTTTTGAGGGTACCGATTTATTCGAGCAGATATTTACACGAGTAATAACAGAAATCATAAAGCATGGCTTTATTGATGATGAGAACGTCTTTATAGATGGTACTCATATCAAGGCGAATGCTAATAATCACAAGTATCAAAAAGTAATGGTCGACAAATCCGCAAAATTTTATGAAGCCGAATTACAGAAAGAAATAGAAAAAGACCGTGAGAAGCATGGAAAGAAGCCGTTAAAAAAAGACGACGGCGAGCCGGAGCAAAAAGAAATCAAACGAAGCACAACAGATCCCGATTGCGGCGTTTTCCATAAGGGTGAACATAAGAAAGTTTTTGCTTATACCGCTAATGTAGCTTGTGACAGGAATAACTACATTTTAGGATTTGAAACAACTGCCGGAAATCTGCATGATTCAACTGTATTTCCGTTGCTTTATAACAAGCTTAAATCACAATATGAAGAAATTAAGAATATAATTGTTGATGCCGGTTACAAAATTCCCGCTATCGCTAAAATGATTCTTGATGATGGCAAAACACCTATTATGCCTTATAAACGCCCAATGACAAAAAAGGGCTTTTTTAGGAAACATGAATTTGCTTATGATGAGTATTACGATTGCTATGTCTGCCCTACCCTAATAATGAAGTCTTGAATTATTCAACAACGAATCGTGATGGTTACAAGGAGTATAAGAGCAATCCTGAAAAATGTAAGGATTGCCTATTCCTCAAACAATGCACGGAAAGCAAAAACCATGTGAAGCTCGTTGTTCGTCATGTCTGGGAAGAATATCTCGAAAAAGCCGAAGATATACGCCATACAACTGGCAACAAAGAACTTTATGCGTTAAGAAGTCAAACCATTGAACGGGTCTTTGCTGATGCTAAAGAACTTCATGGTATCCGCTATGCAAAACATAGAGGTTTATCCAGGGTTAAGATGGAGCTTAACCTCTTATTTGCGTGCATGAATTTAAAAAAAAACTGGCAAATAGGTTGTGGAAGAATGGGCTAACCCCTTTATTTTTACGCTTATTTTCATTATTTTTTGAAGTTTTAGAAAAAAATAGCACCTAAAACTCAACCGGTTTCTTGAAAATGCTATGTCAAGAAGCCGGTTGTCGACAATCTGACGTTTTGAATGTTTAATCCAAAACGTTTTTTCTACTTATTTTGTTTTGTACGTTTGTAAATTATTTAGATTTTGACGATATAATGCTTATACCCTACTCATTATCAATTCTTGTTTTAATCCATTGAGATAGCTTATCTTTACTAAAAACTTTGTTCCCTTGAATAATTGTATACGTTCCTTTTAATTCTTCAGATTGGGTAGAAAATCTAAT